>PVJL010006635.1:0-89054 GCA_004026885.1 Lyroderma lyra | reverse complement strand
TTTTTTCTGTCTGGCTTATTTCACTAAGCATGATGATCTCCAGGTCCATCCATTTTGTCGCAAATGGCAATATTTCATCTTTTCTTACAGCTGAGTAATATTCCATTGTGTGTATGTACCACAGCTTCTTTATCCAGTCATCTGTCGCAGGGCACTTTGGTTGTTTCCATGTTTTGGCCACTGTGAACAGCGCTGCAATGAACATTGGGGTACATAAGTCTTTGCAGACAAAGGTTTTCAAGTTCTTTGGGTAGATCCCCAGAAGGGGGATTGCTGGGTCAAAATTCTTATTTCCTTGTCTGCATCCTCATAAAATGATATTGTGTAGGACCATCTACCAGTTGTCTTTCAACTAGGATTCAGCTATCAGCTCTTTACTAGTGCTTGGTCTAATAGAAGAGATGGTACACATTTCTAAAAGACACAACAGCATAGTGAAATAAAACTGTAACAGTATGGGAAAATAAGAGGATAAATTTGGATATAATCAAATTAGCTCTCTTAAAATCTAAGAACTACTGAAAATAAAATCTTCACATAATATGGAATTGCTGCGTAATTCCCCCCCCCAAGTATATATAAATAAAAATTCAATTATATATGTGTGGAAAATATTTGGAACACTCTATTGGCTCTGAAAAATAGGAAACAATTTGCTCTAGTAAATGCTCTTAGGAGAAGAAATAATTTATTAAAGATTCTAAAACTGTTCATTCCTTCGATTTTTATATTAGGCTAGTAGTGGCATAAATGTTCAGTACTGCCACACAAAAAATATTGCTTCCACATTTAGGATTCAATAGTTACTGAATGCAATTGGAAGCTTTGCTTTTATACTAAAATAAAGAGGAAAGGCGAATGTCTGACAGTGACCAATTGGAGTTAAACACATAACAATAATAATAAAGGCAAAAACATCAGAAAGTGGGGGGGTCACTTATCAAGGTTTCTGACTTAATAGCCACATGACTTCAGGCAAGTGACTCGGAGCTTTGGTTTCATCATTTGTAAATGAAATAAGAATTCCTCTCTCACTGGAATGTTGTCGGGATGCAGTGAAATAAAGGACTTTCAGACTATCAAGTTTCACACATAGTGAGGTGCTGTACCGTTTGTTTTAAAACTGCAGTCATTTTTATTTTCAGCAACAGGAGAAGAATATTGTGGTATGCATACCTCAAATGTACATAAAACACTTCAAGCGCAACAATAGACATCTAAATCATTATTTTTTGCTTGCTTTACAGAAAAAAAATCAAACACTTTCCCTTTTGTTTGTAATTTTGGACCTAAAATTAAAATAAAACAAAACACCCTGCCTTGTTGAGCATTGTGGTGCTCAGAATACCTTACAACTACTAGAAATACAGTGATAATACAATATAGCTGTATAAAATTTGAGATTGGCTGTATTCATATATCATATATATTAATATTTTGGTTACTTTCACTAATGCAACCGCCTTCACTCAGAGGAAAAATATTCTGTTTTGAAGATACCTAAGTCCCTGTCTGTTCTTTTTCTCTTGATTTTATTTAGGTTGTCTAGGCATAATTTTCCTTTCCTTATTCATTTGAACTTATATTTTTCAAGTGGCTGCTTTATTGTATTATCATTGTACTTCAATTTTAAGGTATTCTGAGGACCACAATGTTAAAGAAGACAGGATTTTTTGTTTTATTTTAATTTTAGGTCCAAAATTATAAAAAGGGGAAAGTGTCTGAATGTTTTCTATAAAGCAAGCAAAGAATAATGACAGATGTCAATCACTGGGCCCGAAGTATTTAATGCACATTTGAGGTATGTATTCACATATCATATATCATTTCTAAATCAAGGAAGACAGTAGTGTCTTTGTTAAAATGTAACCATTCTTGCTGTGGCTTCTTTGAGGAAAGGGCCATATCAGTGGCATGAGATTAAGTCAGGCGTGTGGCACTTGAGGTCCTTTTCATATAGGCCAACATAATTGACTCATATTCCATGGGAAAGTTTCCGTTGCTATCCCGGTACCTCAAATTCAATTATATACCACCTGAATTTATCATGGTTTACAAAAATCAGGTTTAACCTGATTTTTCTATTTCTTTTAAGGGCGTCATCCCCATCTCAGCTATGGAAGCTTAAAGTCTTTGTGACCTTTCACCCTTCCCCGTTCTTCACTTCCAGACTCTGAATTTGTATCAGAACTCTGCTTTGTCTGTTGCCTTCCTGGTTCCAGCCTTGCGTTGAACTAACTGCTCCCCACTTTGTTCACAGACCCTGTGCTGTGGACCTTCTGCCCCACCTGGAACGCACTTTCTCTACAGTTATTTACTGATGGCTGTGAACAGCTGACTCCGACGTAACCTTGTCCACGAATCTTCCCTGTCCCCTATTTCTCTCCAGACCTTCACATCTGGCTTCAGGACAGCCTTCCTCCCCTCTCTGTTAAAAGGGAACCTCTTTTTTTCAAAATGCTATGGACCTCAGTTTTTACCTTTTTTTCTGACTCCATTCCATGCTACACCACATTATAGTTATTTGAGAACATCCTTTATTACTAGCTTAAAGGGCCCTAATGGAAAAGGACTGTTTCATTTCATTTTGGTATCCTGAGTCTTACAGAGAGAGTAATAAATGTATATGAATGAATGCATACATGAATGTAGAACCATGGATAATTTCAGATTTAAATGATTTAACAACATTGAGATTAGTATTTTTAGAAATTTCTACATATACACTTTATAGGTTCTCTCAGTACATGCACATACATACATATATATGTATACATATACATATGTGTGTATACATATATATATTTTTTTAGATACACATATACAGTTTTATGTGAAATGTACTCTCAGTATAAAAATAAGCATGTCTTCTTCCTGAGGATGCTGCACATTACTCCTGCTAGGATTTAAATGTAATATTTGGGGTGGGAGAGTCATTGGTGTTTCCTTGGAGTTAAAGATTTTACACTAGGAAAAATAGAGACAAAAATAAATGGAAGAGACACATAAATAGGACCCACATGGTCTTCTTCACAAGTTTTTCAAAATTTTATTCCCACATTCCCAGAGATTCTGGAATTTGTTTTAATTTCAATCAAATACACAGTAGGAAGGTATACTGGCAACTCCCATGCATTTTAATTTGAAGTAGCTAGGTACTGTAACATGGCTAGATGGTAGCAAAAGCCAAGATGTGCATAGAAATTTTAAAGGCGGCTAGTAAAATGTACATGGCACTCTCATTGTGAAAATGCTGATCCAGCCACATGTATGTACTTGTGCTGTATGCAAAGGATATATGAAACAGAATTATTAATAATATTCTCCACTATTGGGGAGAGTGTGTTTGGTTCAGAGAGGTAAGCAAGAGAAAGAGTTAGGAAATTCTTAGTGCATATTATACTTTGTATACAAGCAGATGTTTTATGGAAATTTGAGATGATCAGAGAAATCTGAATATCAACACATACAATTCAGAAATACCCATCTTATCCACTAACAGATCCTATAACCCTAAACACATGATGCCTAATTATTGTCTAACTTTTTAAATTAACCTACTAGTAGTTTTGACATACATATGACATGTGTATATAAGCATATATACTCATATGTATGTGTGTGTGAGAGAGAGAGAGGGGGCGGGGAGAGAGAGAGAGAGAGAGAGAGAGAGAGAGAGAAAGCTTAAATAACTCACCCAAGGTGAATCGCTTATAAGTGGTTGCAATAGGACTTTAAATCAGACTGTGACTCCAGCTTCCAAATACACTATGCTGGGGGCCATCCACAAAACTTTGCCTGCTGTGTCTGCGTTACCTGCATCATAAATGCCTCTCGCCAGCCTGTCAGCTGGGGCTTCAGACACCAGATACCACTTCCATAAAGTTTATATGCTCACCATGCTCATACCCATGGGCCTGCATATTGTTTCAGGAAGACAGCAGGGAGCTCTGGTGTGTAGAGCAACCATAAAGAAAGCCATATCGTGGTCAGTGGAAACCACCTCCATCTCGATGATGTGATCTCTTTGGGATTACAAAAGGATCAATTTCTGACATCATTTTTAATAGGTTTTTAAAGGTTCACACATCAGTTTTGTCACCAGTGCGAGTTTGTCGTTTTTTTTTACCGATGTTCAAAAACCACAGATACTACTTGAACGTGTTGCCGTCACCAGTCTAAGGATTACAGAAACAATGTATTAAAAATTATTTGGGTATAGGGTGCATACCTGGTCCTTAAAAACACAAAATCCAAAACCCCTAAGTAAATTCCTGTTGGCTTCATCAAAACACCCCTGATTGTTTTCTTCAGTGCGTCCATGAGCCTTTGCGGCTGCCCCACTGGGACCCAGAGGAGAGGGAGGAAGACAGGCAGCTGTGCTTGTTGGGGAGGCCTGGGGCAGTGGAGGACCAGAGGGGTCCACTGGTACCTGACCCCGAGCTGTCTGTCATGCTCAGTCTCTCTGTAATCACCTGCCCCTTTGTGCTCACTTGTCCAAGATGCTCTAGTCATCAAAGCAGGACATTAAGTACTGAGATTCCTCTTCCTCCAAAGGTTATTCTGAGGATTGATGAGATTACGTTTGTGGAAGATTCCAGCCAGCATCAAATGGAAAGCACTGCTTGCATAGCAAGAGCTGCTGCATTGCAAGCAAAACACCATGGTCTCTGCTTTTTTCTCTTTTTTGCTTCTGAAACTCATGACAACGTTCATCCGTTCACTTTCCCAACCTGGGTGTCGATTGTAAAGAGCATAGAACTCAAAGCTGAGGCCAGAGATGCTGTCCTTAGACACTTAGGTCTGACTTGTATTGCTCTCATCTCTCCTAAGAAGAGTATTTCCTTTCGAATATATTTTATGTGGCTATAGGCGTATTTAAATAAATGAACATTTCTTTCTTTAAAAGACTTGAAATCAAAACTTAGAAGGAAAACTTCCTAGCTGTGGTATTTTTGATGTTTGACATTGGAATAAATTTCAGGTGTTATGTGGAGAACAATGTATAATTAGGCCAAAAAGCAAATATTTTTGTATTTATAATTTCAGTGCTTGTTCTCGAATGTGGATGAAATTCTTCTCCAAGTTCTATAGAAAATGCTTTTAGAGAGCTTGAAGGGGATGGCAGTTAAGAATACAGATCAAAATTTACAGACTTGGGTTCAAATACTGATTCTGACACTTACTAGCTTCCTTCCTTCACGTGAATGTTTGTATATCTTTGCTCTTTCTTCTGTAAAAACAGAATAATGATTATATTTGTTGCAGATGTTATAAAGAATTCAGATTAATAAAGAATCCGGATATTCATATGAAGTACTTGGCATAAGTGTTAAATGCACAGTCATTACAGATGATGCTTATGTCCTTTTTAAATATCAGAAGCAATTAAGCTTGTGGGCACAGTGTCAGTATGAGAATTAGAAGGCTGACATTTCTCTCTCTAGCTTCCTTCTAATGATCCCGGTGGCCTTATGAAGCCATTAAATTTTTCTGTTTGTTTTCTGGCAGACTTAGAGTTGGCCATACTCAAGGAAATCATTTCAGCCCTTAAGAAATACACCTGAACATTTATGTACATACACATACATTTAAACAGATTCCTTACACACACACACACACACACACACACACACACACACACATATATATATGTATACATATACCCCTGTCTCTCTGTCCTCCTGCCTCTCTATCTACCTACCTATCTATTGATCTCTCAATCTATTGATCTATAATGAGGCTGGCACCACAAGCCACAAAGAATTCAATTTATTTAATGACTCTGACCAAGATGACTAAATTGGCCCTCAGTGTATTCATCTATAAAGTGGAGAGTTTGAGTTAGATGAATTTCCAATTTAAAATTTTTAAGATTTTAAAGTGTATCTTTTCTTTTAATTTCCAAATGTTACCAAGCAGGCCTGCACTTGCTCTCTAACTAGTTCATACCTCCATTATGTGCTTTCATTGTACCATGTACCCAACCCTCTGTGTAACTGGGGCTTCTCCACTGATCTATAATTTTTGTAATATCTCTTCTGCACAACACCAGCACAGTGCTTGTACTAGTAGGCACTGTGTCCATATTTATTGTAGGACTGTTTTATAACTGGGCTCATTTCCATGAGTTGCCAATTGAAGCCCACTAAAAATCTGTGTCTTCTCACAGTTTATTTCTGCAAGCAGGCTATTTTGTAATGAGCTTATTATTTTGTTTAAAATGTGTTGGCACTGTTTGTAGGGCATTAGGTAAAATCTGGGAATGTAAACAACATTTCAGTAATTATTTAATGTAATCCTTGGAAAATAATCAAGACCAGAAGTCAGTGTATGCTGAGCTGAACAGATTGACTTTTCTTTAAAAACGACCATCTGTATTGTTTCATTCCATTACTACCTAAAAATTATGGCAAGTGTGCAGGCAGAGAAGAGCTGAATGGGCCTGAGATGCTTCACTTACTGTGTGATCTTGGTCAGTGTTTTAGATTCTCCAAGCCTGTGTTTCTGAATTGAAGATTTTATACCCCATGAGCATGGTATGAGAATTAAATTAGGTATGTTGTATAATATCTCAAAACAGCATCTTGTATCCAACCTAAATTCTTTTTCTCTCTTTCAAAGTATTTGCCACAAAGCTTTAACAGAGGAATTAAGAAAAGCAATCCCAAGTTATTGCTAAAACTAGAAATTCTCTCTACTTGCATGTCTTTAATCAAAAGTAAATCCTAAAGACATTCTGCATTGAATGCAATGTTCTCCAGAAATATAGTCTGGTGTGTACATTATGGCATTTCTCACCTGAATTCAAACTAATGCAGACCTGTGTTAGCATTGGTCATTGGTCATCTTCATTGGAGGTCCATGGAATTATGATGCTAATGGTCACTATTTCAAATGCTTGGCACAGTTGAATGGACTGCTGGTTTTTGGTTTATGTGTTATTAAAAAAGCTTTGATTTAAAAACCTAACAAGTGAATGATAATTGTAGTATGACTTATTGTAACTTTTAAAACATGAATTCTCTGTAAAAGCTAATACAAGGGATTCTGGATATGGTAGATTTGAGAAGCAGTTACTAGTATATTTTATTAGAGACAAGAAATCCAAGTCACAGTAGAGTTTCTTTCAAATCATGCATTTGATCTAATAACACGTTTTCTCATAATGCTTTATATTCGGTACTGAATGAAAGGAACCTCCCTTCTATTGTTATGATAGCTCATATGAATAAATCTCATTAGTGTTAATCCCTGAAGAATCTGACCAAATTCCTTCTCTACTGATTTTTTTTTAAATGAGTCTTGCCCTATAGAGCATATTGTATTTTATCCCCAAACATCACAGTTAAGTGTGAGTCTCGCAGGGCCGAGAAGGCACGTTTGCGTGCTTTGGGCTGTCCTCATAAAAAGTCAGCAAACACACGATAAACACTAGTTTCCCAATTACAGAAATGGAGTGTATTTAATTACTCACACATGCTTGGATGACAGGAGTTCTCCTGAGAGTCTGGAGAACATTTTTTTTTAAGACTTTATTTTTTTAGAGCAGTTTTAGGATCACAGAAAAATTGAGAGGAAGGTACAGAGACTTCTCATGCACCACCTGCCCCCACACACAGAGCCTCCCCCATTATCAACATCGCTCATCAGAGGGTACATTTGTTACAATCCGTGAACCTACGTTGACACGTCATTACCACCCAAGGTCCATAGTTCACATTAAGGCTAACTCTTGGTGGTGTTTGTGCTGTGGGTTTAGACAAATGCGTAATGACATGTATCCATCATTATATATAGCGTCACACAAAGTATTTTTACTGCCCTAAAAATCTTCTCTGCTCTTCCTATTTATCCCTTCTATCAGCCCCTGATCTTTAAGAATCTTTTTTTTTTTTTTTTCAGAAAAAAAAAAGAGAAGAAGGAATTGTCCCACGTATGAATGAAATTGTATGGTTCCCAACTTTTTCTGACTGACATTGTGCTTAGTATGATAATCTCAAGATTCATCTGTTTTTCACAAGTGGCAGTATTTCCTCCTTTCTTATGGCCATTGTGTGTATGTACCACAGCTTCTTTATCCAGTCAGCTATCAAGGACACTTTGGTTGTTTCCATGTCTTGACCACCGTGAATAATGGTGAATAAAGCTGCAGTGAACATCAGGGGATATATATATGTATATGTATATGTATATGTATATGTATATGTATATGTATATACACACACACACATATATATATACACACACACACACACACACACACATCTTTATAAATAAATGTTTTCATACAATGCAGTATATTACATGATATATTATAGAAATATACACTTAAATCTATATAATGTTACTAACCAATCTCACCCCAATACATTTAATAAAAAATTTTTAAAAGGAAGTAATTGTGTTAGTCATAGACACAGGGTGACAGAAATAAGAAGTTTCAATTATATTTTCAGTGTCACAAGTTCCCATTGATTGTGTGGAAACAAAGCTTGCCCAAGACCTGAATATTTGTCTTTCTCTCTTTTTCTTAATTTCAATTGTTTTATATTTGTGAGCAGTACATTTCACTGCCAGTAAAGCTACTTCATTTCTCAGTTCTTCATTTTCCGACGTGAGAATACAGCAAGTACTGATCTGGCAAGGCATCTGGATCCTGTTTTATTATTTTTAAAATGTATCTCTGCTATGTTAGCATATTATGGAAATGTATGGGTAGGAAAATATAGCCCATCTTTCTCTTTCCTCAGAACTCATTTCCATTGCCCTAAGGCTAAATAGTTCCATGTTACAAGCAGGTATTATTACTTAGCCATAAGTATGACAAGCACAACACTAAAACCAATTTGAATCATCACATGTGGTAACATCTCATTTATCTGGCATTATTCATGAATTAGATAAATATAATAAATAAATATAAATAAATGTTTTAGATAACAAGGTAGTTTCTCATATGCTTTTTCATTTTAGTAAGTTTTCTCCAATGCATCTTTCTAAAATGCATTTATAGTTTTATGACTTCTTGAAATATATTATTCTAATTACTAGCAAATATTTTTATGATGATTCAGAACATTATCATAGAAAATATTTTTTATTGGGTTTTTTTTTCTGTTTTGAAATACCTTGGAAGCCTTTCAGGAGTATACATTTTTTGGCATCTTTATAAATAGACTTAGTGTGGTCTTTCTGCTTTTACCTTTTCCTTTTTTTCTTTTTTTTTTTTTTCTTACCTTGGAGATTGTAATCCAGTGTTTTCCTCCTTCTAAATATGAAATGTGTATTTTTATCAACCAAATAGCCCTTCTGCCCACCCCTCATATTCTTTAACCAAATAACTAATAGTGTTAAACCAATAAATATGTAACTGAACTTTTCTGTGGTCTAAGGATGTTTTTGGAGTCCTCTTAATTTATGTTGGCTGTCTGATACCCTTACAGGGGCCCTTTCTCCACTTACTTCTGGGCTTATTATATTTTAGATATTTGAAATTGGTGAAAACTTATTCTCTTCAACTAAGGGGAATTTCTTATATCAAACTTTTAAATAGAAAAATGTAAACATATTGTTAATTGAATACTGATATGGACATGTAATATGTAAAGCAGCCTTGAAAATACCACAGACAGGTTAAGATGAGTCAGCTCTCTGTCAGAAAAATTTGTCTATAATTATATATATTTGTAAATCAGAGCATTTTCCGACTTGGTCGGTATTGAGTTATTTTATTCAATAACAGAAAACTCATTTTTAATAGATTAATTAAGCATCAAATGACCAAAAGAAAAAAAATACTACCTTCAAGTAGGTATTAAAATTTTGCTTATCAATAGTTTCAATTTTCAAATGGAACAAATGTGTTCAGTTGTAGAACCTTGACTTAAATCTCCAGTATCTTATCTATTTGCAGGAGTGAAGACACGAGTATTGGTTGAAAAATATTTGCTAAATTAATGTTACAGAATAGGTATTGCCTGACTTAATCATGCCTGTTTGATTTCTCCTCATCTCTTTAGCAAGCAGGATTCCTATTATTTCTTTGTGTGTGTATAATTACATACATTTCTCTGCATGGGTATATGTAGGCAGGTGCATAAAGGAAATGCAGTGCTCTGTAAATTGGTATCCATGAAGTCCTGATGATAAGGGAAATGGAAGCTTATTATTGTCAGCATGTGTTCAGATAGTGACTGTGGGCTAACAAGGCTGTTCATCCAGTATTTATACTTCAGTGTGAAAATGCAGTTGATTATTGAACTAGCTGAATGCAGTAAGGGGCACCATCTTTATTCTTTCATACCACCCTCTTTCCTTCATGCCCCAGGCTAAAATCCTTCCCAGTTCCTATGGCTTTTGCATTTACTTCAGGTAGTAGGAAGTGTTTTGTTGTTGTTGTGTATTGTTAGGCAATAAAAAGTCTAATATCAAAGCTCTAATCTCTCACTAAATTGAAAGCTCTGCTCATCTGTGCAAGCCTGCCTTTGCTTCTTCACTCTCTGCCCTCCTCTTTCAGTCAGCAGGCTGCCTCTGCTTTGGAGAGTTTGGTGATGAGGATGGGACACGGGTACTGTGTTGGTGCCTTCTGCGAGAGTTGGCTGTCCATGTGCTGTCCATACACAGGTTCTTTTATTTTGAGATGCTTTTGTGGGTTCCTCTGAGAACCCTCAGTGGGGTCTTCCAATTCCCTGGCAGAAAGAATGAAGCCCCCTCCAGCTGTCCCGACACCTAACTCCTCAGTGCCTGGCTACTGTTGCTTCCCTTATGGTCCCTTCTCCCATCCACATGTCCACTTGGGTGAAGTCACTTTTAGGAAAACACAAGGTTGACTCCCTGACTCTCTCCTCCCACCTCTGTTACTGTCTTTTCACTCTGAAGGCTCTGGGTCTATTGAGCATGTAAATATTTTTAGCTTATCCCAATCTCTGCGTCCTCGTACTCTGAAGAACAGGTATCACATCACAGCACCTATGCATTACACTGAATGCCCATTGACTTGAATGCACATAATTTATTTACTCAGAATACCCACAGCTGACTTGGAGATGTTTGCATTCAAGAGTGCCATGCTTGTGATATCACCACAGGAAGGTAGGAAGCAATTACTTAATGAGAAGTGCTTCCTCTCGGATTGACATTTCCCAGTGTGGGGACTTTATAAATCCTTTTTTACTTTGCTTTTGCCTATGAAACAAATGAATGAATATACAATTCGAAGCGTGTTGTTAGTATAGCCTAGTAGAAGCTGACTGACTTGTGGCTGCTTTCTTCCCTTTCAGATCTGGTTTTTTTTTTTTAAGTTCCCCCCCACCCCTCGCCCCGTTTGGTTTGTTCTGTTTATAAAGTATTTATAATTCCTGTTTACCAGAAATGAATTTGAACCATTGCCAAAAACACCAGGTCTGCTGCTTCTGAACTTTTTTAAGAAAAAAATATTCTTTGCTTTTGTTCAGTTTAATTACATAGGTTTTCGCTTTCCTCTTATCAGGACTGTGATTCAGCCCTTTCACTGTGTAATTATTCCAAGCTCTCTTGATTTGCTAAAGTGAGAATCTCTTTATTTTTGTCAGAAACCAGTGTTGTTCAGCTTTGGGAATCTTTTGCAGCATTTTGTTTTCAGTTGTGCCTTTGTGAATCTGAATGTAAACACATGAGTTGGAATTCCTACTTGGCAAAAGAGAATTAATCTTGAAATAAAGTAACCAAAGAAAGAGGAAGACAGTCCTAAGCATCCACCACCTTACCTGCAAAACCGTTGTGAGTAGCTTAAATGTTTGATGGCAGGACGAGGCCAAATGACTTTTTGAAGAACCTTCTAGGTCTTAGTATTATAATGTAGGAAAAGAACATGCACCTTAAAAAAATAAATAATAATAGGATTTTTCTTGTCTTTAATTTCTAGGTTTTTCATCTGTAAGGTTAATTATACTTCAAAAGTTCATAGAAACATTGTATGATATAGCAGTGCCTAATACAAGAAATATGAAATAATGCTTGTTTTCTCTAATAATGCATTATATTTAAATTTTTTTTTTAAATTGCACTTGCAAAGAGGGTACTTCAGGAAATTTTCTTAAAATTCCAATTTTCCTGTCCTCTTTGCAAAGTTAACTGGTATTTCTAGGTACCGTGTGGTTCATAAGGTCAGTGACCCTGGGCTTTGAATAGAATCCCATGAATTGTGGAGACACCTATTTTGCTGACTTGCCCACATCAGGGTAGCAGCCATAGTATTTAGAAATCCCCAGAGAGAGAGTCAGCTGTCATGTGGTTTCACGAACAAACCCAATCTGTGACTTTTTGGGGCCTGTCCTCTTCTTCCTCTCTGTTCCTGCCATTATGAGTGAGGTCTGGTGCTGAGGCATGTGAACCACACACATACACACACACTCTCCCTGCTCCCGTGTTTCTGGATCCTTCCTCTGGCCTCTCTGCTGCTGGAACTCAGTGGCCACAGACCTCTTAAGGAGGCAGGGGGACCTAGAATCTCTGAAACTCTCAAAACACTAACTGATTCCTTGGATAAGATATGACACTGCTTATCTTACTGTCCCGCTACACTTGTCACAATGTGACAAAGAAGTTAGTTTGGGGGACACATCTGAATCACAAATGCCATAATATAGAAAGTACTGGCACTCTACTAGTACTATTACTCCACTAATACTCTGCTATGACTCTACTAGTAAGCCAGATTTGTATAAATTGGCCAAACCCACTAGGATTTCATCATAGTATTGAGCTCAGGCCTCTACTAGGATGATATTTAGGTTTGGACCTCTATATAAAATGCTTAGAGATTTATTTACTGTAAAGTGTAAACCCAAATGGACCATATACTCTCTATTGCTAAGACAGAGTCTTCTTTTGATTCCTCAAAGTACTAAAATGTGGACATTTTTAATGTACACAGGACATTCCTGTGTACATCTTTTTACTTTATATATTAACCTTTACTATGAAATATTTATTATTCAGTTGAATTTAAAGTGTTTTATTATGCCAACTGTCAGAAGGCCCTACAGATACAAATATGAAAAAGGCATGGTTCAGTCTTCCAGAACTTCCACAGTCTGTGAGAAAGTCAGTCACAGAGAGAAATTTAGACATATCAGTGCATGTTATCTTGTCATTTTTGAAAAACAAGTATTATTCAGTTTATTTGAATGATCTAACCACATAGGTTCTTTGGAATCATGGCTATTTAATACTTTTTAAAAAATAGAGTACTATTTTTTGTAAATATTAAATATGCTACTCTCATATGATTAGAGTTCCCTATCACCTAAGAAAATATACACATAACTACTATTAATAGCTATTATTATTATTATTTCTATTTTTCCTATTATTGCATACTTAATTGTATTAGGTGCTGCCTATGCTTGAACTTGCTTAATTATTACAACAACCTTGAGAGTTATATATTATGGGGCTTATTTGGCATAGAAGAAAACCTAGGAGAGATGTAGTAGATTGCACAGAAACACACAACAGCAGGACCAGGGCACCTGTACACTGTGCTGTGGCCACCACCTTCTCCAACTAATTAGCTTCAAGGAAGCAGCATTTTCTCGAAGAGTGTTTGATATTTTTCATCCTTGTATCTTTTTGTAGTCACAGGTAGTAACCACCAGGAAGCACACTTTGAAAAAATGCTCTTGGGCATAGAAAAAGTCCACATAATTATAATTAGATAATGGTTTTTAATTGTTTTTCTACAGACTAAATACTACATATTTCTTTTATTTCTTTCTCTTAACACTCTGCCAATCATTTGTCTTCCATCCCTTTTTAACCATCATCCACTACTACCCACAAACAGTATAAGACATACACATGTGCACTAGCATTCTCGGTGAGCCATTCGGTGTCAGCATACTCCCTAGAGTCTCGGCGGGAGGCATATGGCAACTCTCCCAGGAATTTGGGACTGCTTTCCCAAAGCGAGGTCTTCCACCACTTGGGGGAGTAAGAGAGCAGGCAGGCATTTCTACTCCCCTCCTGCATGTAGTAATGCTGAAGGAAAAATTAACAACAACAAAAATTCATGGTGTAATTTTTTCAGACATTTAGATCCCATTGAACCCCAAATCTAAGCATGAATGTAGATTAGAATAATACATCCTGTAGCTTTACAGCTTGTACTTTTTTACTGTCCTGACTTTGAGACTCATTGCTGCTATTACAAGGGAGGGCTGATAAGTGTTGCCTCCATGGTAATATTTTTTTGGTACATGAGACATACCAGGATACAACCTGTTCTGTGTAGTTACACGGTATCTCCCCTCCATCATCCTTGATCTCGCACACACAGATGCTTATATTTTTCACCCAGTGCACATCGAAATAGAAGAGTGTTCAGACTTTTGTTCAAACAGCATGCTTTTATTGAATTCTTAACAACGGAAAAAGTTCCTCCAGTTGAAATCACAGGTGAATGCAAAGAGTTTATGGTGATCAGTGTGTTGTTGTGAGTACAGTAAGATGCTAGGTAAGGTGGTTCAAAGATGGAGAAGTGGGCAACCAGGTTTAATGACAAACCACAAAGTGGAAGGCCTGTGACTACAAGTGATCAGCTTCATTGAGATCGTGGAAGTGTATTGAAGTGTGTGGTGATTTTGTAGAAAAATAATTATGCAGCTTTAAAAATAAATGATGGGGGTCTATTTGTTTTATTTCATTAAAAAATCTTTTTCCATGCATTTTCCATTTAAATGGAGACAAAATTTATCAGCCCACCCTTGTATTATATAACATAGTTAAAATGCCCTATTTAATTCTAATTAATTCCACATCATATACTAGAATAATTGGAGCAAAAGCTTTCTTTGGTTGGGGTTTTGGGGAAAGGTTGTCTATACAGAGGCAGCACGGAGAAATTTGGGGGGTGATAAAAACTGTCCAATACGGAATTGTGCAGGTGGACACACAATTCCATGCTTTGCCCAAATCCATAGAACTGCATACCACAAAAACTGGATTTTACTCGGTAATTTTAAAAACGTCAATAGGAGATGAGGTGAATGATGGAGTGTAGGCTGTTACAAATGAATCTAACTGTATTGCACGTGAACCACATAACCACGTTGAAGGGCATGGGGAAGCAAGGAACTGGCCTTAAGTTTTGTGACTGGGTACACTGAAGACCAAAAGAACTGCACACAAGCACTTTAACTTAGTTTGTGAATTTGTTTCTCAAAGGCATATTAGTCAGGAATTCTCAAACTGTGTACAAGGGTAGAACAAATAAGTATATCATAGGTTGTGAAGGCCTTGTTTCCCACTGTCAGAGTAAGAAGTTACAAAAGAGAAAGGAGGCAAATGGAGCCCCGTGGTTCTGGAATAGAGGCAGAGGTATCAATGTGGATGCATAAAATATACACACAGAAATACATTCAGAAATATGGATGCTTGGATATGCATGAGTTAATATACATATATTTATTTCTTAGATCTCTTCACTGAAGAAACTAGGATCAGTGATTTCCACAGTAGCAACGAGCATACTTAGTGCCCATGTCTTTGTTTCTAAAGACTATTCTGCAACAAAAAGAAGTAGGGGTCCTTGGAGAATTGATTGATTTCAGGATTGGGCAGGGAACATAGAAGATGAGTACAGAGCATCTTGTGATGCCAGAAGGTGAAGGGTGCTAAAAATAAGGGGACAGGGAATGAGGCATATGGGAAAGGGCTCAAGCAACAAAGCAATGATTTTATTGGGTTATAATCCAAAGAAAAGAGTAAATATCCATGAACCAGTGCTGATATAAATAAGTCAATAATTGAATAAATTAAATAAGGGGGTTAAACAACAATTCTTCATTGGAGAAGAATTACAGTTATAAATGTAAAAGTAAGGACTGCATGAGAAATACAAAATTGTAAGTAGAAAAATCACTATTAAAATACCATAGTAATAACTGCTGCAGGTGTGATCCACCAATGGATGCCAAAATTAGTGGGCAAAAGTTTGAGCCAAAACAGGAGATTGGTACAATATCAAAGTATCTCCTGCAAAATATTGAATAATTACAAATGGAAAAATAGTATCTTTACGTTGGACAATGTTGGCCACTGCCTTAGCCAAGGTTAACATCACCACTAATACATATTGTCATAATGAACTCTCTGATACCATGCACTGAGGACACGTATGTGTGGTATAACTCCAGAAAATGCATCTCAATTTTATCATGAGAAAGCATTACACAAAGCAAAATTGAGGAAAAATCTACAAAATAACTGTCCAGTACTCTTTAAAGGTCTGGAGGTCATGAAAGACAAAGAAGTTGAGGAACTGTACAGACTCAAGATGAGGAAGTAGGCATGACAACTAAATGCACTGTAAGATCTTGAATTGGATCCTGGAAGAGAAAAAAAATTACATTCCTAGAAAAACTGGAGGAATCTGGAAGTTCTCTTCTATACTATAGTTAGTATGATTGTGCAAAGCTCTGAGTTTTTATAAATCTTCTATGGTTATGTAAGATGTTAACAGGAAGCTGGGTAGAAGGCATATGGGAATTCTCTCTATTACTTTTGCAATTCTTCTGTAAGATCTAATGTTATCTCAAAAAAAGGTTGTTTTTTTTTAATTTTTGGTTTTTTCCAATCCAACATTTTTTCCATAATATAAAACTTTTGCCAACCCTTTTTTTGAGTATTAGTTTTATGAGTTAACCACCTTCAATTAGAGGCAGTATCACCATCTTTCATTTGTAGCAAAATTCAGCCTCATCATCTCAACAGAGCTCATTACTTGCAAATGGTCTTAATGGGCACAAGGACCTAAGAGAACTGCCTTGACTCAGATGCTGAATTATCCACAAACCATGATGCCATTCTTTTCTCCATATAATGCTAACATTTTTATTGCTATTTCTCTTTCTCCTGTAATAATTTGGGGTCTATAATATTTTGAGATTTAAATGCAGTATTTTCGTGTACTGCTTTTAAGGGCCCAATCTACTTTGTTTTTTGGTTCCCTTATAGGTGTACATGTGTTTATGTGCATGCGCGCGCGCGCACACACACACACACACACACACACACACACACGAACACATAAAGTAGAGAAATTTTCTTTGATAACTTTATGGCTTAGTTATAAATTTGCTAAGAGATTTGGAATGATTGATTATCCAAGGAGCTGTAAACTGCTAGGTAGTAATGTGAATTATAGTACAGTAGCCATACATTTTCCTCTGGTTATAGCGTGGCCCCTTCAGAATTCCTCTCATCTGCTGAGTGGCCCTTCTTAATAACCCCCACAACAACTATTAGCTCTGTCTAATAATAGGCTGACCAGAGCCACCAGTCAGCCAATATGGCCAGACAAGACCTGGAGAAAGACTCCTACCCTCCCCTTGGTCTCCCTCTGGGTTCAGCTCCAGAGAAGAATGGTACAAAAACGGGCTGCCTTAGCATGTCACAGGTGATCCTCCAGGAGAGACTAGGACTCTCCTGCTCCCGTGGGAGTGATGCCATTGAGAAGTGCTTCTTGAGGATTCCACTGCCTGCTCCTGGTGGCCTTCTGGGCTTCTCTCCAGTATTTGAATATTTAGAACACTAGCCTGGCCTTTTTGCTGTGTTTCACTTGCATTTTGGATTCATTTTATGTAACTATATGTTAAAATGCCTATAGTGTTTTTAATTAAATGTTTCATTTTGAGATAATTGTAGATTCACATGCAGTTGAAATGCATGAGTTTTCCCTCAGTGAAAATCTCTTCCCAAACTATGGTCCACTATCACAACAGGATATCTTAGTGTATTTGGACTGTGGTAACAAAAATACTGTAAACTGGGGGCCTTCAACAACAAACATTTATTCCTCAGAGTTCTGGAGGCTGGGAAGTCCAAGATCAAGGCACTGGCAGGTCTAGCATCTGGTGAGAATCAGCTTTCTGGTTCATGGGAGGCAGTCTCCTCACTGTGTCCTCACATGGTGGAAGGGGCAGGGAGCTCTCTGGCATTTCTTTCATAAGGATATTAATGCCAGTCATGATGACTCTGTTCTTATGATTTAATCACCTCTGGAAGGTCAACCTCCAAGTTCCATCTATTAGCGGGTAGCTTCAACATATGAATTTTGGGGACACAGACATTCAGTGTGTAGCGCAGAATATTGGTACAGTCAAGACACAGAGCTTTTTTATCCTCTGAGGGATTATTGTTTTGTTACCGCCACACCTACTGCCCTCTTGCCCCACCCCCACCTTAACCCTTTCACTGTGTTGACTTCAAGTTTTGTTTTCAAAATGTGTCAAAAAGCCACAAAAAATAACAAGTTGATATTTTGACTGCATTTAATAATCACATTTTGAGCTGCTTTGTATACAAATGACACTATTTTTAATTTTTAATTTTTATTATATGGTAATACCTTTGCCATTATATTGAATTTTAGCAAAAAGTGCTCAAAACATACTAAGTGGCATCAATTAGATTTAAATATAGATAAATTAGAATCTAATGGCATTGATGACATAAAAAATTTATTACAAAATGTTACATAATGTAGCATAGAAAACATCTTTGTCGTTGATAGTACAAGCCACAGGAAAATGTATTTAAAAATCTTGTAAATGGAGAAAAGTCCTTGAAACAGTTTCACTCTGAATAACAATTTTACAATAATTATAATATTTAAAATGTTAAGTAAATATAGTTAAGGTGGTACATTTTATTAAAATAAATGATTAACATTAAAGTAAAAAAATTCATATTGTTTTTTATTCTTGAAAAACACAAAAATATAGAAAAATGTACATCTGCTTTCCTAAACTTCCTTTCTGGAACACTGACAGGATGTTTTGTATTTTACTTTTGAGTGATAATTCTCAAAACAAGGAACAACACACATTGCTGGATTTCTAGGACACACAGCACAGTAATACATGGCTTGTTTTTGTTTGCAAAAACCTTTCCTTCAAAAAAAAAAAAAGTTTTTTGAGCTCCTGGGGTAAACTCAAATCCTGCAGTCAGCAGATGGAAATATTTATTCAGATATATCCGACTGTCACAGCAAAAGGGTTCATTCCTGGCAACTATTAATCTACTCATATGTGTACTTTAAAAAATAATAATTCATAAAGAGAGATTGATTTGTCTGCTTCCCAATGGAAGTCAGTCTTTCTTCCATACTTTTAGAATTCATAAGTCTCAGCACCAAACTACCAGGGATCAAAGTTTTGCTCTGCCTCTTTACTGACTGTGTGACCTTGGACAAACTGGAAGACTTCTCTGAAATAAAGTTTTCTCACCACCGGGCGGGGGCGGGGGGGGGGGCGGATAAAAAATCAAGATGATAATAATACCATTTACCTTAAAGTGTGGAGAGAGAACTACGTGAGATGACTTAAGTAAATTACTCAGCATAACCACTGCTACATACTAATTCTTCTGGAACTACTGCTGAATGGAGGTGGCTCTGATAGAGTTCAAAAAATCAGGAAAAGCCAAATAACATCTGAACACTGAAATGCCTAACTATTTTCTCAGACCCAGGAGGAAAAACATCAGATTTATACAAGGTTATTCACCAAAAGGAGTCATCAAGATAGTCAGAAAGTACAAAATTAGAATTAAAATTAGAAAGGATCCTTAATCAATGTTTTAACTTTGCATAACAGTGAGTGGTGACATTTGCTTTTAATTTTCTATAATCAGAACCTATTCATTAGTGTCTTTGAAAATTTCTAACTGTATTAGAATTTCCCCTTTAAAAATGCCTTTATTTTATAGTGTGGGCTTTACTTGGCTGTGTGGCACAGCCCTAAATTGCTCCTGGCCAGATTTAAAGCCATTGTCTACTAAGCGTGCAGCTCTTGAGAGCAGTGGGGCAGAGTGGTGTCTGTAATTGATATAACATATTGGTACATCAACCCATGTATTTCCCCCCTGGTGAGTCATACAGCTGTATACATCTAAAAATACACCTTAATTCTACCTCCCACAAACCAGTTAGAAGACTGTCTGCTAATGCTTGTTGGGCAGTTGATAAAAATGGAATAATTATATTGAATTTGTTTTTATTGCGGGCATTTCCAATGCTCCTTTCCAAACAGGTCTGCCTGGGAGCATATTTGCAAGGCAGTGCTTTCCTTGTCTCCTCTCCTCCTTTGGCTGATCACAGTGCAGAAGCAAAGAGACATGCTCACTGCTCATCCCATCTTCTGTAACCCAAACTGGACCACATTTTACCACAGACGACAGGGATGTAGTGGCCATGTGAAGTCCTCTAGCATTCTCAAAAATGACATGGTTTAACAATGACAAAGTCACATTAGGTGGTGAACTTACTATACATCAAGTTGACAATGCACTGTAGAATTGTATGCCTGAAACCTATGTAATCCTTGCTAACAGATGTCACCCCAATAAGTCTAACAATAAAAATGAATTTTTAAAAAAAACAAAGAAATAGGAATTTCAAGTAAATTAACATATTGGTTCACAGGTGAATGTGTGCAAATTATTTTATTTTAAATGAGATTTATTCTTTTTATGTGCAAGTCATTACCTATAAAAATGATGTTGAGCATTTTATCTTTTCATTTCTTGTAAACCCATGTAAAGGGGGTCTATTATTATTATAAATTGCATTTGTGAGCATAGACTTGGGTCAGAGGCCAATGATGAAACATTTCCTAGGGATCTTGCTGTGGAGATTCTCAGGCTAGAATCATGCGGTAAAGCCATGACACATGTCAGCCATGTCCGTCACCTGAAGCCAAACTCTCTGAGATGCCTGGTGAGTGCAGCAGAAGCCCTGACACAGACTGCATCAGGCTTCCTCACAGGCTGGGCAGAGCCTGCTGTGATGGCTATGGCTTACCTCTAATGAGTCCCTGGGCATCTGCCACTAATTCTTCACTTTATTCGAAATGATCACAAGAAATAAAGAAAGTTCTGCAAGGAAAACCTTAGAAAATATGTACTGTATTTGGAAAGGATGTTTTTATGAGCATAATGACAAAGGCGGGGGTGGGGGAGGAATTCACAGAAGGACTGAGATGAAATGGAGGCTTTCAATATGCTCTATTTGAAAAATTAGATGTCTAATTTGTTGATGTGATTTATGCTTATATATACCTATTTATCAAAGTATCTCATTTTCACTTGATTGTTGATGTTTCTCTAGATTCCACCAAAAGCTTGACCACAAGAACCAAATTTAGGTCCCTTAGTGATAATAGTTAAAGTAGCTGCCATTAATTGAATGTTTATTATGCTCCAAGCACTGGGTTAAGTGGTTTGCGTGAATTATATCAAACTAATTAGTTTAATCCTCCAATCTTATGAAGTTAATATTTCATTATAAATATTACAGTAAAAGTAAACTGAGGCTTAAAGAAGATAAGTAAGTTAACCCAGGTTGTATTTCTCAAATACTTGAGAAATGTATACTTTGTAAATGTGTAATTTGCTATCTCAACACTCTTAAATAAGTCTTAAAAAGGCACAGTTTGTGGATTTATTGATTTAACCACACATCACTGTGTCAGTGATGAAAAAGCTCACTTCAACTTTGCCTTGAAATATAAATGTTTCACTTATTTATCTGGTCTAAATTTCTCCAGTTGAGTTGACCCAAAGATATAAACTATGTCTTTGTATCTAAATACAGTTGACTCTTCATTAACTGGAACTCGAGCAATTGGCCAAAAAATGTAGCCGGTTGCTTGAGATTTTGCCAGTTGCTTGAGAGTGCCGGTTGCTTGAGTTCCAGTTAATGGAGAGTCTACTTACATTTATCCAGTATCTACCAATCTCCATGGGCACCAGTTAACTGAGTGTCTACTGTGTATTAACCAGTCCCTAAAGTACTCTTTAATTGAAAACTCAGACTGCTGGCAGTTGTCTGAGTGCTGGAGTATGTCTGAAGAGCTGGCATTTCTTCATAGTCCCATTTTCTCACTGGGGGAGTGATCACACTGCTGCAAAATCTTGAAAAACTCATCCACAGGTTTGTTTTGGTTGTTGTAATTCCAACCAGATTAATGACCAAATGAATGCCACCTTTCCCTTTCTCACATCCCTCGTAGAATAATATAGTACATACTACTATAATACCATCGATTCAGCAATTATCACAAACTTCTGAGAAATACTACAGAGCACAAAAGGTTTTCCTGGAAAAAATATCAGCATAAAGACACATTTGTAGCCATCAAGTTTATAAGATTTTTCAGATTATATCAATCTTAAACGGATTGGTTAAGTATTACAAGTAAGGTAATTCAAGTAAGCCATTATAGTTAGAAATTCACATAATTCACAAGTACTTAATTATGTCATTATATAATAAAAGGATGTTGGGAAATCATTTAATTGCAGTTACTTTCAGTATTTTGATTTAGGAAGTCTTAAAACTCTGCCAATAGTTGAAAATTAAGCCCTATTAACTTTCTATTATTCTTCAATTTTTTCCCAGCCTTGTCATGATTCAGTTGGTCCCTCTGCATTAGTTTTGAAGGATCAGAATATTTCCAAGCATTGTTTTATTTTTGCATTTTGCAGCTTGTAATGGATGTCAAAAATAAGACTGTACTAAGAAAAACAGCTTTCATTGTCATATCATTACATTGAAGTGCTCCATTTTTACAGCAAAGATGTCAGTCTTGTTTTTTTCACCAAGATATTGGTCAGACTTCCAGTTATAATGTGAATAATTTCTGGGGGTCTGAACGTGGCAATAGTTAACAGCACTGTATTGTATACTTGAAATTTGCTGAGAGAGTAGATATTAAGTGTTCTTACCACCCCCCGACCCACATTCACAGGTAATTGTGTGGGTGATGGAGGTATTAACTAACCATATTGCGGTAATCATTTTGCAACTTAAACTTACACAATGTTATGTCAGTTATATCCCAATAAAAATGGAAACAAAAAGAAACCCCCCCACACACACGCACTCAGTATCTATCACAACTTTGAATTCCAATACCTTTTATTTGTATCTTAACTTAATATGTTGGACTTTAAAATCTTTCAAAGATGATCTTGTTTATCATCAGTCTTGAATACTGTTGTCATTAAACAACAGTAAAATGTATACTATTTAAATATAATCCATTAATTATATAATTCCATTAATAATATAATTCAAAAACCTTACTGGGAGTTAACTACTGAGACTCTCTTTGTTTTTTGACCACTCTTCTACCAAAAAAAGAAAGAAAGAAATTCAGCCTCATGAGCAATAATATTTCCAATCATTTTTTCAGAAACCACATTTGCTTTATGATCTAGAGCAGGAGCAAGACAATGATTCCACTTTCAGATGGGGCCAGTCACCTTGCTGATATTCATGAGCACGCCTGATGTTTTATCTGCTTGATATAAAAGCGTGATTAATAGGATGGGATCACGTCGAGAGCACGAGTAATCCTTGAATCTAAAGCCGAAGCATAAATTATGACTATGGTTTAATTGGAATTTAAGCTTCTACATCTTGGCCTGGTTATGGAGAAGGGATAAGGGAATAGGGTGCCAAAATCTTCTGGCCTGTGTTATTTCAGAACTTTTCCCCACTCCCTTTCTTACTGACCTTCTTACTTATGTGCTTTCCTAGCAGCTTATTCCCTGAGAAGACTATAAAATGACTCTAGCAAAGTGCTCCAGTTGAGGATGAAAGTGTTTACCCAGTAACTTAAAGGGCAGCAGAAGGGTTATTTATTTGCCTAACAAAAACATGAATCACATGCTCTTCTAGAAAAACAGGACTGCTTAGCTTCCATGTGCCTTGACGCAGCTATGGATTCAGCCAGATGAACATATGGAAGAGACTAATTAAGATACTCCTACTGGGAGCAAGCCATGCATGTTCAGAACCATTGCTAGAATGTTGAAAATTTCTAGCAACAGCATACTCTGTGGTCTTGTTTAGCCTTCTGGCCACATTTGCAAGTTGTGACAAACTTGTTTATGCAGGAGATGGGTTGTACACAATCCAGAAGTAAACGGATCTGTGGAAATCTGAAATTAATACATTGTGAAGATGATATTAGAATTACTTCAGTAGGTTTTTTGCTTCTGTGTATTGTACCACATTGAGAGCAGAATGTTAAGATAAATGTATGAAGGCTAAGTATGTCTTATAAGGCTTGCATAAATGTTCCTTTTATGAGCAGCAGTTTCATTATTACTATAATCTTTTCATATGTTGGTTCATTAAAGTCGCACCTTTTTGCTGAGCATGCTCGAGACCTAGGAAATTAGATAGCATTACGTTATCAGATATGTTAAGAGAGAAAAATCTCACAGTTAGAAGAGAAAAATAGAGATATATGAAGGCTGTCCAGAAAAATCCAGCCATAAATGCCTCTAATTTTTCATATTGCATCGCTGGCTACTTTGTGGACAGCCCTTGTATGTATGTGTTTGAGTGTATAAAATTATTTTTTACCGAAAATGAAATCTTTTTGTGTGAACAGTATTGAAGTACTAGTACCAATTAGGAATTCTTAATATTATTCATAAGTTTTCTTGGGGGTATTGGCTTATGACATAAAAGGAAGCCTTGGTTTATTGTATTTTCATTTCACTCTGTTTATAAAATATCATCCTAATTCTGGCTTTCCCTTGTTTTGTACATGCCACACTGCACATTTCTTGAGCTGATGAAGTCCATTGCTTGCTCTGTCATAATTTATTAGTAATGGGGTTGCCAGGAGTCTCTTATATCTTAAAAGCAACAGCTTGTTCTAGGCAGAGAGTAAATATGTGTTGATGAACTTTAAATTTAAGCACTCCTTTTTCATAAATGGCCAAAAGCATCTGCTATGTTGGTTGTTAAACTTGAAAGCACATTTTTATGTTAATTTTAGTTTATGATTTTTGGGGGTTTTTTTTTAGGTTGATTTTTGCTTTGGGAGGTTTACTTTTTACTGCTTATATCACCAGCCCATAAAACTCAGCACAGGAATAGATAGTTTGATTATTCACATTAATAAAAAGAACTTTCTATGATTTTTGCCAGCAGATTAAAATTGAAGCTGTTGATTAAACACGTTTTTCAGCACATCTCAGCTGTGATGCTTTCTTATGGGAACCCTTTCTCACCAAAGAGCTCTCACATATACATATGTGGCTTCAGGAATGAATTAACACTCTTAATCAAATTAAATAAACCTGTTTTCAAATACCACCTCCCATCACAGTGATGTACGTTGTTGATGAAATGTAATGACACTCAACAAGAAAAACTGGAGGTATAGGGGTTTGGGGAAGACATGGCCTTTCAGGAGAGACTTATTACCAACAGCCCCAGCAGAGGCCCAGGGCTCCTAGTCCTGTGAGATGTGAGGTGACCAGAGAGAAGGAGCAGCAGTGTGAGAGCAGTGCCATAAGCAAAGGCATGGGCTGGGGCGATTAGGGCGTTGGACATGCCAGGACATTTTTTTTAAGGTGCTAGCATTGATGCTAATGTGAGACAGATAGGATGAGGCCAAGCTATCAAAGGCCTCAGTGGATAAGGGAGTTTGAGTTAGACTCATCAGGTCAAAGAAACCATCCTTGATGTTTGAGCAGAGTGGCCTGAGTAGTTTTTAGAGTTGGTCAAATTGGAAAGGAAAGTATGAAACTGTGATTGAGGATTAAGTGTGCACTCTTTCGGTAGTACAGCCCTAAGCACATCCTTTCTCTCTGTCGTTTTACTCCCTCTCTTCTCTTAAAAATAATTTGAACACAAGAATTTCAGAACTGCAGGGTACTGATTTATTTCATATAGCTAATATTTAGATAAGATGACTATCTTGCTATTTAGATAAGATGACTATCTTGCTACGAGAGTGGTTTATTGGGATAGAAATGGTCCTAAGGTAGATAGAGTTTGCCATTCACTTAATGCTTTTTGTTGACATTTGTACTGAGGCATAGTTTATAATTCTTTGAGTCAGTCCAGATCCGACTATGTACAGTTGACCCTTGAACAACACAGGTTTAAACTGTGGGGGTCCACCTATATGTGGATTTTTTCAATAAATATATTGGAAAAACTTTGGAGATTCATGACAATTTGAAAAAACAGACAAACTGGATAACCTAGAAATGTAAAAAAATTTAAGAAAAATTGAGATATATCATGACTGCATAAAATATATGTAGTTACTAGGGTAGTTTATAATTTACTACCATAAAATATACACAAATCTATTCTAAAAAGTTAAAATTTATCAAAACTCATGCGCACAGTTAAAGACCATACAGGATACCCTTCATGGCCAAAAGAAATGTAAACAAACATGAAGATAGAGTATTAAATTATAACTGCATAAAATTAGTACATACTATACTATTATAAGAATTTTTCAGCCACCTTCCATTGCCATTAGGGTGAACTCAAGTGTCAGGAGCATCCACTTAAAGTGTCGTGTCACTCCAATTATCTCCATGCTGGCTGTAGTTTGTCTCTCCAGTTAAATTGTGTGCTACGGTGAAAAGTGACCTCTCACCAGTCTTGCATATATTCATAGTGTTTAGTGCAACACCATAAAACTTGAGTAGCACTCTGGGATACACAGTGCCACTGGTGATGCTAGAAGTGCTCTCAAGAGGCAGAGAAAAGTCATGACATTACAAGGAAAAGATGAATTACTTGGTATGTACCATAGATTGAAGTCTGCCACTGTGGTTGCCCCACATTTCAAGATAAATGAATCTAGCATAAGGAACATTGTGAAAAAAGAAAAGAAAATTTGTGAAGCCATTGCTGCAGCTATACCAGCAAATGTGAAAACCTTGCACTTTTTGTGAAATACTTTTCTCACATTGAAAAGGCGGCTTTTACATGAATGCAGAAGTGCTATAAGAAAGGCATTCCTATAGACTCATATGATTTGAGAAAAAGTCAAGGAAGGTAAGGGATCTAAAGCTGGTGAATTGCAGGCCAGCAAAGGATGGTTTGATAATTTTAGAAAGAGGTGGCTTTAAAAATGTCAAGATAACAGGAGAAGCAACTTCTGCCAACCAAGAGATAGCAGGCAGTTCCCAGATGCCATTGAGAAAATCATTACGGAGAAAGGATATCTACCTGAACAAGTTTTTAATGTAGATGAAGTGCCCTGTGCTGGACAAAAAGTGCCACAAAGGACATTTATTAGTGAGGAAGAGAAGGGAGCACCAGGATTTAAGACAGGAGGGATAGACTAACTCTAGTGCAAATGCTGTCAGATTTATGAGCAGTACTGCCCTTATCTATAAAGCTCCTAAACCCCCAAACCTTGAAGCGAAAAGATAGGCACCAGTTTCTTGTCTTTTCGAGAAGGCCTGGTCATTTGGAACCCTTTTTCTGGACTGGTTCTATTGATGCTTTCTCCCTGAAGTCAGGATGTACCTTGCCAGTAAGGGACTGACTTTTAAAGTTCTTCCGGTATTGGACAATGTTTCTGGCCACCCAGAAGCCCACGAGTTCAACACTGAAGGCGCTGAAGTAGTCTACTTGCCCGCAGACACATTGTCTCTTAATTCAGCCTCTAGATTAGAGGGTCAGAAGGACCTCAAAGACTCCTTACACACGGTACTCTATGGAAAGGATTGTCAACAATATGGGCCAAAAACCCAGTAGAACACCATGGAAGTCTGCAAGGATTATAATATTGAAGAGGTCATTGTTAAAAAAAAAAAAAGGGGGGGCTGTGAAAGCCACATGCCTGAAACAATAAATTCCTGCTGGGAGAACTGTGCCCAGATGCTGTGCGTGAGGTCGCAAGATTTACAACAGTCAAGGAAACCATGAAAGAGATTGTGAATATAGCAAAAAAGCATTTGTGTGAAGGGTGTGTGTCAAGATACGGATCTTGGAGAAATTTCAGAACTAATAGACTGTATCCATGAGTTTTTGTTTCTTTGGCACAGTCAATAGTTTAATGGTTACCTGAGAGTAAGCGGGGAGGGGGCATCAAATATATGGTGACAGATGGATAACTAACTCGGGTGGTGAGCACACAATGCAACACATAGACGATGCGCTGTAGAAGTGTACACCTGGGACCTATGTAATTTTTACTAACTAGTGTCACCCCAATACATTTAATGATAAAAAAAGTGAAAAATAGAAGGACTAATGGAGCACACCAGAGGAATTAATAGAAGAGGACTTGACAGAGATGAGTGCTTCTGAACCAGAGCCAGATGAGGAGGAAGAAGATGTAAAAGAAGCTGTGCTAGATTTTATATACCAACTATGGGAGAGCAACAAAATGGCAGCGTGAGAGGGACCCCTGAAAACTTCCCTGGAGATCACAATGAATAAAACATCTATAACTCAACTAAGGACTCCCTGTGCAATGCACAATCAGCTAAGAAACTTCATCACATTAACGTACCTGCAGGTAGGCAGAGGATCGTACGAAGGAGAAATAAAAGGGGGAATGCAGAGACACGAGTCACGCGTGGGTCCCCGCTTGGAACTCTCCTACTGGGGGAGGAGGAAGAAGGGAGTGGGTGAGCACTCCAGACCTCATTTGGTCCTCAAGACAGAGGGAAAGAGGCGCAGAGGTGGAGGCATAAGACCCTGAATCCAGACCTCACTTTAGCTCTCAGGAGGTGCAGACCAGGTGGGCCAACGACATCTATAAAAGCAGATACCCTGTCTTTACATAGGCATAAAGGGAGTAGTTTCTCATATAAAACTTAAACTGTGTTAGTTTTCATGCTGTTTTATAACTTTGCTTTCAGAGAATTACTTTATCATATAGTATGCCTCTTTTGTAATTGGAGAAACTGCATATCATGTATCATGACAGGTATGTGGGGTTTTTTATGTAACAGTGTTTTCCATACTATATTACAAATAGGACTGTAATACTGTATGCCATAAAAATTTTTAAATGATTTATTCATTAGTGTATAGGCTAGGCTACCATGAAACAATCTTACTGGTTATGCTAGCCTACCACAAAGCAATCGTATTGCTACTGCTTTATCAATGCATGAAATGTTATACCTGTAAATAAATATCAATTTCTTTTTTACATTATCTTTTCATTTTGCATGTTTAGTGTTAGTAATATGTATAGCATGTACACACAATGTTTTATATCATATCAGACAATATTGATATAGATCCTGACAGATGAATCATCTTATAAACACTGTAAACATAGGATACCGATAAATACAGTACAGTACTCTAAATGTATTTTCTCTCCTTATGATTTTTTTTGCATTTTCTTTTCTCTAGCTTACTTCATTGTAAGAATACAGTGTATAACACATATACACTGTTATTTGGCTATGTTATCTGTAAGACTTCTGGTCAACAGTGATCTGTTAGTTGAGTTTTAGGGGAGTCCAGAGTAATATGCAGATTTTTGACTATGCGAGGTGTCAACACCCCAAACCCCCACATTGTTTAAGGGTCAACTATACAGAGATGACAGATTTATTACTAACCTCAAAAAAATGCCTGCACGATAGAATAGAACTCTATTCAGTACTTGTTTTATAAACATTAAGCTAAATTATAAGTGTGTATTTGTTATATTGAGTGTGTACTGTAAAGGTTTAAAATAAATGTATGTTGAGAAATAAAAGAGAAAAAGGCCTGCATGAAGTAATACATTCTCAGAACAAAGTGGCATGGAATTGAGAATAACTTTTAATCATATGCACTATTTCATTCTGAAAATGGCTTATGGCTATGCTGTCCTATTATGCACATTCCATACAGTAGCTACTTAAATGGATATTTTTAAATTATATGTACCTTTATAGCCTCCTGACTCTGGTTGAAACTCTAGCAGAGTTCACTAACATCCTTACTCCTTACTTTTCACTTGCCTTTATGCCAGTATTATCAGTATTGAATCATGTGCAGATTATCTTATCAAAACATCAAATGCAAATCAAGGTTATTAAAACAAAGATGGACATCAAGTTATTCTTGAAACGGTGATATGTACCAATTCATTTCTCAAAGTCCCAATCATTGGTCTACTTATGTCCATTTATAATTGCATCAAAATGTCTTTTCCTAGCATCCCTCAGAGAATTAGGATGTGTTTTTCTTTGTTTTTATTTTTAGATATTTTTCATTGTGAATATGTGAAAATGTGTCATTCTGATTGAGACATGTATATAGCAAACAAGTCCAACTGGATTTAGATGTGAGAATAAACCCCAGGCTCCTTTCAAAACACTCATGGCCAGTTACATCATTTTACTGGACTGCTTGCTGCAGTTAGTCAGCCATACTAATTTTAAGAGAATTTCATTTTATTAGTCATATGAAGAGACCATGCTTAGCTTTCCAATGACTTCAGTGGGTGTATTGCACCATCACACACTTACACTTTTTCATAAATTCACATAATTTTAGTGCTTTTAAATAGTGTAAATGATCAACCTTATCACCAAATCCTTTACTTTGTGTTTAGGGCAGACTGCCCCAGCAGCACACAGGAGAGAATTCACGTGCACAGGAAGACCAGTTATTGGTATGTGCCAGGCACCGTTCAAAGCACTGAGGATACAGCAGGGAATAAAACAGATCAAGTCTCTGCCATCAAGCAGCTTTTCTTCTACCCTAGGGATACAGGCAGTAAACCCAAGTGGTGATGAAGGTCCATGAAGGCAAATAAAGTCGGATAGGATTGAGAAGGGACTGCTGGCGCAAAGGCATTGGACACAGCTTAACTTGTTCGTGATATGACTTGGCTTCACCTATTATAAATATTCATAATCATATGACACACTGGTGTAGTTACGTTTGTCTGTCCCCAAACACAGATTTATAATCTCAGCAGTCATTTTTCTAGGAGTCATGCATGATACCTACTTCAAACTGCACCACTTACTATATGTATTTCTTGCATAGCCAAGAAAACCTGGAAATTAGCCTGGTTAGAAAAATTTAAGTAAGAATCAATTCAGCTCTGCATAAATGCTAAGGAAGGTTGATATTTTAGTCTAAGCAGTTTTTATGTGACATATACTTTAGAACCTCAGTGATCTTTTTGGTCACACTTTGAAGAGTTGAGATTGAATGACAAATAATTAATTATTATCATTTTGTCCCCAAAAGGGTCCATTTCTGGCTTTGCTGTTGAAAGATCATAGGTCGTTTACTAAAATATGAGTAACTAAGGTTACTAATATGCTTATGTAGCATAGCATTGATAACAGTTGCTTCAGGTAATGCTGTGCTTTTCAAAGCAAAAATATTTTTACTTGTATAACTTGTTTTATTTGGATCAGAGCCTTAATTCTTTACTCTTCTTCTGTAAACACAGATAAAACTGATCTGAACTGCAGTTTTGCCATCCAAGCATTACATAAAGGATAAGTTCCCTTGACCTTCTTCACAATGTTTCAATAGCTAATGTTAATAATAGTAATTCAGAGTTCCCTCTAGCTCAGCAAAATCAGTAGTATATATTGTAAAAGGAAGGTGACTTGCTCTAAGTCCTTACTGAATAATTAAGCATTCCTTATAGGGCTATTATATGTGTATATAAAGGAAATGATACTGATCCTAAAATAAATTTGAAGATAAATTGTTTTCCTCCTGCTTTATACATATATACCACGTTTGCAAATGTGCTGAGGCAGCCTAAAACTTCACTCTTACAGCATTAAAATATGTATTGTAAAATACATTTGGCCCACATATACAACAGATCCTAGCAAGAGTCAGATGAGGCAGCAATAGATGTCATGTAAACATTGGTGATATTTGATCAATCAAGTCTGTTCAGTGTAATAAGTAGGTCTAATTATTAGTATCATGCATGCAAAGCAGCCTCTATGCTCTCTGCCTCTCCCCACAGCTACCCACATCACTTGAAAACTTAATTTTCTCTCCTCACTGACTTTCCTTTGCTAGAAGCAGAAGAACTGTAGGATTAGGTTTGCTTCATTGTTTGGCACACTCTTTCAGGAGGTTGGTAGATTCTGCCAGTACTTACCATGAAAAATATTGTTTATTATCAGAATAATCTGACTACAAACATGACTCCTGACAATTTTATAATTCTTTATCATTTATAAAAATGATACATTTTTAAAAAATTTTGGTACTCTCAATAGCCTTGCAAATTAGGAGGAGCAAGAATTAAGATTCCTGCCTAATCTTATAATATATGCCTTCCAGTTATACATTTAATTTTAAATTGCTTATAAAAACTTTTTACGTAACATCTACAGATCCATAGATATTTAAATTTGTTAGTGATATGTTGGAAGTTTTCTGTAAACATTGTGCTCATATTGAAATTTCTATGTGCAATTTCAGAATTGTTTTAAAAAGTTATTCTCCTGCATTAATGTCTTATAACTTTATGTTAGTTTACATATTTCATATTTTATAGGGCAACCCACAGTCTTTGTAAGTTACCATAATATAAATAAGTGACTCTTTCTTTGGTTAATTTATTTTAAGTGATAATTTAAATCCCATTTACATAAGATTGAAGTTTTAGCCTTTCAAAAATAATACTTGTAATCAGTATTCCATATAATGATAAAAAGCTAAAACTAACCATCTAGGTTGTAATGTATTGTCTAAGTTATATTATAAAGACACAATTATATGTACATGAGGCTGTGATACATTCATGTTAGGTTTGATCAAAGGTGAGATTGAATTTACTGGTCTTGCTTTGTAAATATAGTGAATTTTAAAACATTTAAAAGAATAACTGCACTGATGCTTAGGCTTTTCATTAGAATATTCACATGCTATAATAAGTCAGAAGTGGACTCAAATAGACAGTAATTAAGCATTTTTATCTAGAAGTATTTTTAAAAGTTCATTTATGGAATAATACCTGTCATACTCCCAGAATGGTCCTTATATATAGTATTTATTCAAAATATGGTAAATATCAATATTTCATGTTTTGTGGATAATTTCTTATAAAAATGGGCCCAGATGATCTAAAGCATAGGTATTACTCATTTGACTATATCTTAGCCCTTACGTTTCTTAGGCACATAGAATATTGCAGTATATTACAATTATATAAGTTCTGACATCAAGTTCATGAACTCATCCTAGAAAAAGTGCTATCTACTTCATTGCTGAATATCACTGCAGTCACCTTCAAAGTACTTCCCCTGGGAAGCTATGCATTGATGCCAGCACCTAGTCCACCCTTCAAAGTAATTTTGGGAACTCTTTCTGGAATAGCCATCAGAGCTGTCATCATATGACCTTTGATGTCCTGATGTCATCAAACGTCTTCCTTTCAATATTTCCTTTATTTTTGGGTAAAGAAAAAAGTCATTGGGGGACCAGATCAGGTAAATAGGGAGGGTGTTCCAATACAGTAATTTGTTTACTGGCTAAAAATTCCCTCACAGATAGAGCCATGTGAGCTGGTGCATTGTCTTGGTGCAAGAGCCATGAGTTGTTGGCAAAAAGTTCAGGTCGTTTTTGTCTAACTTTCCCATGCAACCTATTCAGCACTTCCAAATAGTAAACTTGGTTGACTGTTTATCCAGTTGGTACAAATTCCTAATAAACAATCTCTGATATCAAAAATCTCTGATATCAAATTCCTAATGAACAATCTCTGATATCAACAATCTCTGATAGCAACATTGTTTTGACTCTTGATTTGGACTGATGGAACTTTTTTGGTTGTGGAGAATTGGCTGAGTTACATTGTGCACTTCGGAGCTTTGTTTCAGGTTGTATTGGTACACCCATGTTTTATTTATCACTTGTGATAACACAGCCCAAAACATCGTCTTGCCTCTCCAGAAGGTCTTGGCAAACTTCGACTCTCCCTTGCTTTTGTTCATCAGTGAGCTCCTTCAGGACCACTTTTGCACACACCTTTCTCATGCCAAGATTTTCAGTGAAGAACTTCCTAACTGTTTCTCTATCCATGTTTACGTGGTCTGCTATGCTTCTCATGGTCAGCTGATGATTTTGATACATACTATGAATTTTTGCAATGTTTTCATCAGTTCTGCTCGTTACTTGCTGTCCTGACCTCTCTTCATCAGGGACACTTTGGCTCCCCTCATAAAAACATTAATCCATTTGTACATTGCTGTTTTCTTCATAGCATTATCCCCATAAACTTGGACTAACATGTCCCTGATTTCACTTCCACTCTTGCCAAGTTTAACAAGAAATTTGATGTTTGTTCATTGCTCTAATTCAAGCTCAACATTCTCACAACGGCAACAATAATAATGAACCCCACACAGCAAGACACTGCTACACATTGACACAAACACGACTGTGAGACACAGATACACCAAGGTTATGAAACCTCACTGAGTTGTTTGTACAGAGCTGCCAATGTAAGTGCACAATGGCAAGTTCACAAATTTAATTGTCAGACCTCGTATTCAATAATTTACCTTAATTGTCACACAATGCTTTGCAAATAAAGGTTCTAGTGGAAATAGGCATTATTTGTGAATTGGAATTAAAGTCCAAGAAACTTTAAAACTATTAATCTGTTATGCATATGGGGACTCGCTGCAGTGTAGGAATCTATGCCGCATACCAACAGTCTTTTCAGTCTGCACTTAGGAATGTAAACATCATTTTAAGTGGCATGAATCTCCTTTAAATTTCACCAGTGAAGCAGAAGATTATCTTATTATCTACTGCATTTCCACTAGGGGGTGATCTCCCATTGAAAGTAGTAAGAATGGAAGGTCTGAACACTGCAGCCCTACCAAAGCATAATGGAAATACTTGGTAGAAAATTCTCAAATAAAATACTTGAAGTAAAAGAAAGAGAAAATTAAATTAATACCTTTGGAATTGGCTCCAGCAAAGAGAACTTTAAAAATCTTTATTAAATGTCTAAAATACCCACAATTTTGAGACTTACAGGTAAACCTGGTGGCCAAACCTTCTTTTCAACTGCTAAGAACTCATTTCAGGTTTTTTTTTTTCTCATCAGTGTAGAATATAGGGGCCATTTCTGTCAAAGAGGAATTGAATCCACCTTTGCTTCTTCTTTAAAGAACAAAATTTCCTATTCTGAAAAGAGTAATTTTCAAAAGCAAAATTTGCATATGTAATACTTTGTAAAACAGTTTGCAAATTTATATTGAAAACTACTGGGTGGAGAGCTGAGAAGCAGTTACAATCTGACATTTATCTAGAGCGGGCATGTCCAGCCTGCAGCCCAGGACGACTTTGAACGTGGCCCAACACGAATTCTTAAAACACTATGAGATTTTTTGCTACTTTTTTTTTCTTAGCTCATTGGCTATTGTAAGTGTTAGTGTATTTTCTGTGTGGCCCAAGACAATTCTTCTTCCACTGTGGCCTGGGGAAGCCAAAAGGTTGGACACCAGTTATAGAGCCTATTCAGAACTAGACACTGTGGTAGGCAGGCTTCATACATCGTCTCGTTTAGTCTTCACCATCTTCTCGTTTAGCCCATAAGGGACTCGAAAACTCTGTAGAACTCCAACAATGAGGTGGGTTAGAGATTGGGTATTAGGCAGTTCTGAGGGGGCTAGAAGATGGGAGATTCGAAGCGGCTTTGAAAACCATCACTTACAATTTGCTAAAGTAAAGGCTTTTAAGTACTGGAGTTGGAGGTACCAAACAACCTGTAACATCTCTGATGAAGAGAAACATTGAGAGAGCATGAGCATCATTAGCAAACCTGGCTGCTTGTGAACTTTTTCCCCGGGATTTGCCTAAAAGAAATGTTCTCGAACCCTGGTTACATAGTGACTTTGAAAGTTAGCCTTGGCTTCTAGTGAACATGGGTTTGAGATAGTCACTATTGTTTCTCATTTAATTTCTTGATAAAAAAATGGACTCAATTTTTTCCTTTGGTCAGAACTTCTACTCTAATGACTTGTGTTTTAAATGGAATGGATATCTAAATTTGGGATCAAGAAGGAAAAACATCTCCATCTGATTTTCCTCATTTTGCTACCATGCCCATGATAACACAGAGAAGGAGCAGCTTTTGAGAACTGTTGCTTCTTTAGCTTTTGTAATTAATTAGAAATATGTTCTAACCTTTCTCAAGGGAGAACTCAGGTAAACCACAATCTAATCTGTGGCTTTCCTGCTGCGCAGAGTGCTTTATGCTGATAGTATGTGAAGCTCAGACATCAGAAGATCTGTCTCTGGGCTTAGGGAGATAATTTTCACAGTAGATGGACACTTACGTGCAGGTTTCTCTTAATTTATGTCAAAAATGATTCCAGCTTATTTTCTATTTCTTGTGAGAAGCATTGCTTTTTACATTTCATTAACTTGGGGATTAATTAAACCTAAATAAAATATGCAGCAATAGCTATCTCACACTGTATACAGTATATTCTTGATATCTTCAAGAAGAGTATTTATAAGATCTTCAGAAATCTCCAGACTTGGGAGTGTAAAAATGTTTGGACTCTCCTCTCTTTTATTAAGCATTGACATTTTGCTTTGAGTAGTTTTTTATAGCTACCTTTTCACCTTTCCCCAACATTTTATTTCTTACATGTTGCCTGTTTTCTATCCACAAACCTCCATGTTTTTATTATTGAAAATGTGATGCATGTGGGACGATGGGAAAGAATGCTGCCTGGTGGGTTAGGCTCACTGACTTGCCTAGCAGCTCAAATCCAATTCACCAGGCCCCTGGCAGTAATCCTTCAAATTTGTGTCAGTAAAGTACAAATCCCCACAGCTATGGACCTTCAGGATGAAAACTAATAAAGTTAACACTCGAATGCCAAGCATCTACTAGCCTGTTTTCACTAGTATTGCCAGGATTGAAGGGCCATCTCTTCCATCAGTTGGGTGTTTCAAATTCTGTACACACACTGCAGCGGATTGCCTGAAACTATACATTTTATAACCCTGAATATACATGGCTGATTTTATCCTAAGGCCTCAGATATGTCAAGATATAGATGTTAAATTTGTGAATATATTATGCAGTCAGCCCAAGCATTTAAACAGCTCTGTATATTGCAGTAGAGTTTTGCTTCATTTAGTATAACAACGGATCCCAAATATGACCATCAAATTCTAGAAACATACCATTTATTTATAAGTTAAGGCAATCATTTCCAATCCTGGCTGAACATTAGAATTTCCTGGGGAGCATTTAAAGTACTGTAATACCCGAGCTTCAGCCTACATCAAATAAATCAAAATCACGAAATCAATAATATTTTTAAAAGCTTCCCTGGTGATTCTAATAGTCAGCAGAGATTGGGAACCCGTGGGTTAAACTGATTTATTTCAGCCATCTGGAAATAAAATGCTGGCTGTGTGGTAAAATATAACAAATGCAGCTGATTTCACATAATTTTATTTTTCAAAACACATACACAGGACTTACTATTAATAGATGTCATCAGTTTTAAGTGGTTGACTATGAAGTGTGCACTGACTCATCCCCATTTACAGGTGAGAAAGTTGAGTTAAACAGCTTCCTCCGGCTTACTCAGCAGGTAAGGGGCTCAGCCTGGCTTCAGGAGTTATATTCCAATCCATTGGTTCTCAAAATATGGTCCCTGAATCAGCCGTACTGGTCTCCACCGGAAGCTCATTAGAAATGCAACTTCTTGGGCCTCACCCCTAGAGTTTCTTATTCAGTAAACACCATGTGGGGCCTGAGAATTTATATTTCTGACATTCAAGGTGATGCTGCTCTGGTCATCACATCTGCTCTGGTCACCACACTGGCCACATATGTTATTGCCTTTCTCAGTTGCCCAGCTATACTCTATGATAGAGTAGTCTCTTTAATTATGAGAACAATGTAAGTCTAAAGTCCAGGTCTCAATAGACATAAAATATTTTTGTGCGTGACTCAGAGTACCCTTAGTTGATTAGAAGCTGCATGGGCTAGCAGTGTTTGGAGTTGATAAATCACTGTGTAAATTGCACAAACTGCCACTGAGTTGTTGATTAGAGATTGGGGAAGTGAGATGAAACAAACAAACAGGCAATGAAAGAGAAATGATATTGCAGAGTACCCTCATTTCACTATTTGTTTGACCACAATCCAACTCTTTTCCCTTTTAGGGGCTTTGTTTCATGCCATTCTTACGCCATTATCTTTTGGCTAAATAATTCAGTGGTTAGCAATATAATGCATAAAATTGCTATTACTGGACTCATTTGTAGCTGATACTTAGAAAAAATCAGAAGTCACATTTTAAGCTAGTAATATTAATCTTTTGTGTAGCTGTGTTGGGAGGAGAGAAGTATTATATTTGGAATTCTATAATCATGAGTCATGCTGTAAAAGTGATTATATATATATATCTTATTTATGATGTATATATATTATACAAGGATTTTTTTTTTCTGGATCACCTTTGTATATAAGAGAGAGAGAATTTTTGTTAAGAATGTGAGGGGGCTCCCTGGTGGGGTAGTGACCAGGCTTCGGTGCTCTCAATGCTGCAGCCTGGGTTCGATTCCCAGCCAGGGAACCCTCCCCCCCTGAAAAAAGATTGTGAGATAGAATATCAACTATTGTTCATAAGAGGGAAAATAAATGATGAATACATAGATTATCTTTCTGGTAATATTTCAGCTCCAAAATGTTAGTGTTTGTATAAACCATATATAATGTTCCAATATATTTTATCAGAGCTTAGATATTTTGTATGACCTTGTCAAGTACCAATGAGAGTTTCAGTCTCTTAAGAATGCGTTTTTAGTACTATTCTGTGTATTTCCTTATCTCACAGTCAATAGATGTCACGATGTGTATTTAAACTGAGAAGCAAAGTAGTACTATTAATAGAACATTTTAAGTTCATTCTACAAAACCATGTTTTCTAGTCTAACTGGTTATCCAGAATAAAAAAAAATAGAGACCTGGCAGTTAGGAAATGTGGGTGCACTTTTATTGCATGCCTTGGCACTGAGTAGGCAGCCGACGTCTGATGAGTTCTGTTCCCATTGCATAGTTCTTTTGTCGGGCATATGGCTGTCTCTCCATCTGTAATCTTCAGTCTCATGCATCCCAGGAGTCGCAGGAGAGACCTACAGGAAAGACCACACCATCCTGAGCTTTTACCAACCACATCCATCACCAAATGGGATCATCTTTGCAGTACCCCCTCCCACTTTTTTTAACAGGTACATTAAAAAAAATCAGCTGTTTTCTGTAAAAATATGCTCCATCTAAAAATAGTTACAACAAGAAAGTGCTAGAAATTCTCTCTACCAGTGAAGTCAATAAGAATTAGATATATAGTTCCTGCAACTATATTCCCCTTTATTTATTACCACCATGAGAACTGCATTGTTTTTGAATGTGGGGATATGATACCACCCCTATGGTTTTATATAATTTAAATCATTTTATAAAACTCCATTTTGTTCATATTCTTTTTGATCATTGTTGCCATGAATGATCTGTGTGAAACAGACTAAGAAAACTTCACTGTAGGTTTGAAAACCTCAGATAATGGTTTATCTGGAATGTCGTTATTATTGTACCTTATTTTTTGTCATTTTGTCAATTGTTCTTGATATTGGCTTATAAGGACAGCAAAACTGCTGGTAGCCCGGAGAGTACTTGAAATAGAGAATGGTGAATAAAGTTGTTTGCGTGATGGTGGTTGATACAGAAAAAGAAGGCATGGGAAGTGTGTACAATAATGAGTAATGGCAAAGACCTGTTGGATATCACTGTTCTGGCTTCTTAACATCCCAAACCTCCTAAGTGAGATTAGAAATGTGAAAGCACATAATGCTTTTTTAATCTCTGCACACTGAGAATGATGACGGTCCACCTCATAGAGGTGTCATGAATATGTGGTGCCATAGAAGTAGTCACTCAAAACAATAATGAATTACCCAGAAGCAGACTCATTGAAAGTTTCTTTATGTGATGTTCCGGAAGCAAAAACCTGTTCTCTTTACATTGTCCTTGGCGTTTTCAAAATATCTGCAAGTATTCTTCAGATCGTGCCCCTTTCTAGCTGTCATTTAGGATGTCACTGAGTAGCCCCAGGCTGTGATGTGATGCTCCTGCTCCTATTCCATGTATCTGTCTCTCTGCCTGCCTGTTGCCTGCAGGAATATCTGTCCCTAGCTCGCTCCTGGAGATGCTACTCCAGGATGGAACAGTTCTCCCTAAATTAATGCTGGATCTGTCAGCTATCAATGGGTCTATAGCTGTCATGTGCAATTGACACTTGGTAAAATCTAAATAATGACAAGACATCTCCTGTAGAGTATGATCACAACTATGCAAATGTGTGCCCATGGGTGTGCATGCCACATGTGCAGGGGGGAAATTAAGCAAATATTAAATAAGGATTTATTAGAGTTAGGGGACTTTACTTATTTTCTTGACTTGTTACAAATCTTTCACAATGAGATTGAAAGACTTTAATATGAATGATTGCAGAGAGGATATTTTTTCAAAGTTTATTCCCCACCTCCACAGTTCAAAGAGAAAGGTTTTAGGTTTTTCTTTTTTCATTCATGTGTTTATGTCCATAAACACAGAGAACAGAGTCATTTTGTGAGCAAATAATGAAGTTTAATGTTTTGATGGTAATGTGTTTATATTCCTAAATTGCAGTATTAGATCTGAAAAAGTCACTTCAAAACAGTGCATGATTTTCCCATTTTCCCATTCCCGTAAAGTGCTTCTCCATGTTAACATTTTCTAACATTTTTGCTTATGTTTGCTATCTCCAGTTTACCATAGCTTAAAACATCACATTCTTTACTACTTATGCTGCTCCTTGAAGATGAAAGCCCTGATCCTTCTGCCTTTTCCAGACTCTGACACTTTTTTTTCTTGTTTTCCTAGTTTTTCTCAAACCACTGATTCAGCCTTTCCCTCTGATCCTATAGCACCTTTTACTTCCACAAGATCTTCTGTCCAGCTCTGTCGTCACTTTATTCATTTAGAGCCCACGTATCCTTTCCTCGCCTGGGCTATTTGTAGCATAGTTTCTGATGACTTCTTGTCTGTGCCCAGCTATCTTTGTGAATTTCTAACAATTAGGAACAAAGTGCATGTAATCATTGGTGCTATAAATGACGTTTGAGCTGAACATGGTTGGGTTTCAGGATGTTACTCAAGGCAGAGCTGCTCTCTGGCATGAAATCATCCTGGCTTCCTCTTCCAGACTAGCCGCCTTGGGAAACCCTCAACATCTGCGGGGTCCGTCCAAGCCCCAGGCCGACCGCCTCTTATATTGACTCAAAGATTCCTTCTCCTCCTCTTTTCAGGTTGTCTCCCCTCCCTGGTCGCACAGTGCATTCTCATTTATGATCCAGGGGAGTCTTTTTATCCTCAGTTCATTATCTCTGCCAAAGTGAGCTGGCTTAAGTGCATCAGTGCCCCTTTTCTTCTCTAGAATCTCCCTGGTGATCCCTTAATTTGCCTCCCAGAATTATTTCTAAAAACCCTTTCTGGGAAGTTTCAGACAGTTGACCCAAATAGCAACAATAACATTTCCAGCAGTTAAAAAGTTATACTCCCACAGCCTTAAGCAATCACACTAATTATCTCAGAAGAGTTCACAAAAATGTGACAAGGACCGAGTGCTAATTGTATTGTGCACTCCGTGATACGAGCAGGCTATAAATACTGTCTTCTAGATCCGTGGCCGCACCATGCTTTTAAATATATTCTGGAAGTAAGTGTGTCACTTTGTATATCCGATGTTGAGTTCTTCTGGCATGTCTGTTCCTACGGACCAAACAAGAGTTCTTGGGAATCACAGTAGGAGGATTCATGGCCAGTGTCGATCCTGTAACTTAAGCAGTGTGGACAGAACCTCAGTTGGCACGTGCTTCTCTTTCTTCCTGAGGTAATGGTCGTCGTACTTGGCTGTGATGAATTCTACGCCTGTGGGCACTTGGCTGGTTCCCGATGAAATGATTCTGCCTGATTTCATTAGTCCATCGCTCCTCCTGCAATGGAGAGATTGTTACTTGTATGGGTCACCTGAGATCACACAGAGCTCATCTGTGTGCCACTCGTAGGAATGCCATCCTACAGGCAGTGCCAGCAAAGGTCAGATGATCCACTGTGGCTCTCCAAGCCCAGCTTATTCAGAACTGGTTCTCCTGAAAGCCCAGTCAGCAGTATACTAAGAGACTTGACCCATTTGTCCTAAGTGGAAATTACCTTTCAACTTTAGCTTAAATCATTTGAGTTGTAACAAAATTATTGCAGTAAAAACAGAATTGTTCACTGAATAGTATTATATTTTTGCACCTTCCATAGACCATTTGGCCTCATTTCAGAGCGAGACAGGCTGCCTTTTGGACAGAATGGTGGAGAGAGCTGAGATGGAAATGGAAAACATCCTTATTTTTTACAGTGTGTCCCTCCCTTCCTCGCAACCCCTGGTCACTCAAGGGCAGCTAGATGGGAGCATGTCAAGGCAAAGACAGAGACTCACCTCAGGCTGTGATGAGGAAGCAATGGGACACCTGTGTGGGCACCAGGACAGTCAGGAGCCCTCCTGTGAGGAACAAGGAATTGGTAGGAGTACAAGGGTGATGGGCTTGTTGTGCCTCCAGGATGCAGAGGGCCCTGGAACATGTGTCACATGTTAGTCATTTCCACACTAAGGGACCATGCACTCATGGAACTTTGGTGATGGAAGGAATGCTGGAAATAAAGCCTTCCAAGCCATTTAGTTTATAGCCAATAAAACTGAAGCCCAAAGCCGTTCCCTTGAGATCTCATGGCTTGATAGTGGCAGAGCAAGAATAAATAACACCTCGTGTCAAACATACCATGTCTTTATTGAATACTGACATTTCCACATCATTTTTCTTGCTGCTCAGGGTAATATTGATACAATTCCACAAAATTCCTAGCATTAATAACTACCATTTTAGCTGTTTCATATACATATACATATACATACATACATATATATTAGTATATGTGTGTGTATATATATCAGGGTGTTTACAGTGTTTTAAATGCAGACAGACATACCAACACAATCAGAATTTGCCAAGTTGGGTTCTTAGCAAACCAGGGCATTCAAGGCAGTGGTCGCCAGCACATCTGGGATTGCCACACCTCTGAGTAGCCCACACTGTAGCTCACCCTGGCCTTAGGCTTTTCCTCTGCATAGCAGACGATAAATGTGTGTGTGAGCTGCAGAGTATGACAGTTTTCAGCTGTATTTTTACAAATTGCCATCAATTTCCTTTCTTCACGTGTAACCTTAAAGTGAAGAATTATGTCTTTTCTTTTAATGGAGGTGAAATTTTCTTCCCTACATTGCCCTGAGTGAAGCACTTTGCTAAATTGATGCTTTAGCCAAAGGTCCACGAAATAGGAGTGCTGCGACCCTTTGTGTTCCAGGTGTGTCCTTGAGGGAGACCATGGTCGTGAAGATCCAGCCAGGTTTTCCTTCTTCTTTCCTGTGCAGGGAGGAGGGAGGAGGAAGACGACCAGAAGCCTGGTGATGCCTTTACACACCTCATGTCATTGAATGTCCCTGCGAATAGGCAGGAGCATACAATTTCAAACTGGACATGTCTTAGAACAAATGATGTCACTGTTAGTAATGACTCAGACAATAGGTATGAACAAAGACTGTCCGGGGAACACCAGGACATATAGCCATCCCATCTTGGACCCCCTACATAAAAGCACCAGACCCTCCCGTTGTACGGGTAGGAACACTGAGGTTTAGACAGGATAAGTCATTTGCCCACAGTCATATTAGCAGCAGACCGGCTCGGGACCGCCTGACCCCAAAGCAGGCGCTCTTTGCTGTCCCCTTCCCATACACTCAGTTCCCGGGTTATCTGCACAAACATGCTGGTTGGTGGCTGTGATGGCTGGAGGAAGGGTTGAGTGTGTGAGGAAAATGAGACTGTGCTAAACACAGTAGCTATTTCTTAGTGAGGTTGAGTCATTATGTGGGTGTTTGGTGCATGGAGTGCTTTTGGAAGGAGCTCCCACATGGCCACTCATGTGCCTTTCCTGCCTGGGGCAGCACGGCTTCCTGAGTTTCTGTCTTTATTCCAGGCTTCTGTTGGATGCATTCAGCCTGACCCTCCCAACTGCAGGGCCTGTCTTCCCTGGGTAGAGGTTCGCTGCTAGTATTTCTGACTCATCATCATGTTGTGTCCTGAATTAGAAACCTCCACTCTGGCCCTTGCACTCTGACCTGTTCATTTGCATGGAGCCCCCTTGGTGTCTTCACCTCCTCTGGGGGCCTCATCACCTCCTGCCTAGACAATGTTAGGGACTTCCCTCAAATAGCCCTGTCCTAGTTTTTGTTTATTTGGTTTTTTGTTTTTGTTTTTGTTTCTGGTTTTTTCTTATATTGCTACAAGTCTCTTCCTGAAAAGCAAACCTGATTCTAGCACAATTTGGACTTATCCTACAGTGTTCTCCGTTGACTGTAGATAACATTCAGTCTTCCCAGAATAACATACAATCTATTCCTGGTCTTGGGGGCAATTTCCATCTCTCTTGAAAGACAGACAGGGACAGAAAGAGAAACAGAGGTGGGGAGAGTACGAGTGTCTCGGGGACACACTGTCCCACACTGCCGGTCGCACAAGTCAGCCCGTTGCATGGATGTGTCCCGCAGGCTGCTCCACGGCCCTGAGTACAGGCACGTGGGTGAGACTGCCTGCTTGTCTGCTTGCACAAAACTCCTCCACTTGCCAAGCCACGTGCCCACAGAGCTTCTTCCATCTGGGGATCAGCGCCTTTTAAAAATGTGCACAGCTGCTCTGTTTGAACTGGCTGTGCCCTGGCTGTTTTCCTCTGATAGGCCTTGTAAATCCCAAGAGTGGGGACTGTGTGTTTAAAGTTCCCTAACTTTACTGCAAATATGAACCACCTGGGTGTCTTGTTAAAATGCAGCTTCTGAGTCTGTGGTCCTGCGTGTTGGTCCAGGAGCTGCACTTTGAATAGCAAGGACCTACGATCTAGTGTTCTTAGCACATAGCACGAGCTCTGCCACTATATGCTGACTAGATGGGCAAGGGAGGGCAGGAGGCAGGGAAGAAGCCATAGTTCAAATATACCAGAGACTTAAAGAACCAGTTCTCTAATGTATTTATGGAAAAAATGTGAAGATAAAATGACAGAGGAGAATTGTACATTTTTTTCCTTGGGTAAACATTTTTCACAATTTAGGGCCGGACTGTAAATCCGTAGCAGGTAGGCTGACCAGACGTACTGTTTGAAATGGGACAATGCTCTTGTTTTCTGTACCATTTAAATGGTCCATCTGGTAGCCTCATTAGAGGATTCTCTGTGTTCCTCTCAGAGGCTGCCTGTCACCCCTATCATAAAACTCAGCCTCCATAGAAGCACAGACACATATAGACACCAGGGGGGCGGGTACATCGCATGTCAAATAACGACTGTACAGTGTTGGTGCGCTGTGACATTCATGTAATTTTTGAGGAATGTAGGGCAGTAATCTTGTCGAATAGACTTGACACCATTCATTTTGATATTTACCTGTTTTCCACTGGGAAATACCAAAAAGTACATGCGTTCTCATTGGTGATGGACAAGCAATAAGGGCAAACACATGTATTCTGTCTCCAAATTGCTCATCTTGTTTTGCAAAAGGAAGAACGTAAGGCTGCTGAGCAGGGTGAGGCTGGGCCCCGTGGAGCTGATGGGGGCTGGATGCCGGGACCAGCTGTGTGGCTCCCGGCTGAGGGACCCTGCAGGAGGGCCTCGGGCCTCAGTGCCCTGCCCCCCCCCCCGCAGTGCGTCATCCCAGCACGTAATTATCCTTACTGTGTGTAAAGACCCTGTGCCCGAGGTGGTATGAGTGGGTGCATTGAATTGGGTGACCACAAGGTCCATTTTTAGTTGTAAAGTCAGAAATATCTGTGACTTGCCAAAATATACATGAATACATGAATGAATAAGTAAATAAGTGAATGAATGAATCATGCACACATACATACCTATGTAAAACCATCTGGGATAACAGCAAATTTAGGCACTTTTCAATTTGTTCCTACTTTCATTTCCCCCTGTGTCTATGATTATTAGATTATATTTCTTCTTGGAGTTGAATTAGATCTTTTTTCCAGATTTTAAGATAAGATTTGGGCAGAGCCAAAGGTGGTTCAAAGCTAAACAGAACTGTTGGTTTTGTGTGGCTGTTTACTGCTTCATGATGAAGAAAGTGGAAAGAAACGAAAGGTATACATTTTTGTTCTCTGACAGCCTGTGGCATGAGGCAGGACCGCAGCGCCCAGCTTTCTAACAACACTGGGAGAAAGCATTTGTGTCCATTTTCAGAGGGAGGCTCAGACAGTCCCACAGTCACAGATGTGCGACAGCCTGCGTTTGCTATTACGATGAGGGTGGTGTCGTTTATGTCATTTCCCAGATTGAACAGTGTTTTCCGGGGAAACTGATAAATATTTTGGCCTATCTAAATATTTAACAATCAAAGAAAAAAATATTATGGCCAGCCAGAAGTAAGTTTATTAAAGTATAATGTGCTTTCTTTTCATGTCATTTGTAAATGTTCTTTCATACCAACACCTGATTGAAGCAGCATGTAATATGAGAAGATTATCTACCTAGGATGTTTCTCATGTCTCTTTGCTTTCATGTCAGTGGTCAAGAGAGGTGACATTGACTGACCCCATGGCAATTTTTCTGTGGTATTCTATGCTATCTCCCCTTTAGACTTCATGTACTTGGAACAAATCTTCTAGAATCCATCCTAATGGCCTTTTCTTGAATTGTTAGGAAAAAAAAAAGTTAAGTAAAGGCTTGACAACAATGAGACCTATAAACCAAATACATTTCCATTTGGTACTTATAAAGTAAAAGATTCATTTTATAGAGTGGCCAACGTGTTAAAAATAAAATTAGAGTAATATGAAAACATTTCATTAGGTGGTGAACTTATTATGCATCCAGTTGACAATGCACTGTGGAATTATATGCCTGAAACCTATGTAATCCTTGCTAACAGATGTCACCCCAATAAGTCTAACAATAAAAATGAATTAAAAAAAAAAAAAAAAAGAAAACATTTCTACTGAGCCCCAAATAGGGAGACTATTTCAGAAAGTGAGTCAGTTTTAAATTCACGATTTTCAATCTAATGAATACGCTGATTTTTCAAATAAGTCTGTTAGGATACATTGGTTACTGCAGTTTCTTAACTTCTCAAGTGTCAATACACACACACACACACACACACAGAGAGAGAGAGAGAGAGAGAGAAAACCTCACACACACATACTAGTACCATAAAATAGCCTGTAACAGTTATGACCAAATTAAGATAAACAGTTTTAAGAGAAATGAAGAAAAAAAAAAGCATAGACTGGATTAAACAATGTAAGATTCAGAAAAGCCATATGATTAAATACCGGCTAGAATTTGTTGGATGGTTTATAAGTGATGCCAACAGGATGTGTGTCCTGGTGGCAAGGCCGTGTCTCCAAGGGCTCAAATAGCCTCGCTAAGCTGACCTCAGCCTACAAGGTTCAACTTACATCTCCTGTGTTCTCTCTGCACTCTCTGTCCCCCCACCCCTCCACGGGAACACCCTACTGAGAGTGAACCAACAGTAGCAACTTTCATAGCCATGTCTATAAAACAGGGGGAACTGTGTTTGTATCTTGCAAAGTTATCAATGCTTCAATTTGTTAGAAGGTTACTTCAGTAAGAATACCAAAAACATGCATGCTGAACTTGTACTCTTCAAAAATTCAACTCTTTAAATTTGGCACTAAGTGTTATTTCTCTCCCTTATTCTTAAAGCACCTCTCACAGTTTGCTCTCAGTGGCAGTAAAAATTCTAGCAGGGAAAATCTTGTTAAAAATGATTGTTTTGAACATTAGTCATGCTGCATTTTTTTGTCTTTTTCACTTCATCCCTAGAGAATAAAAAAGAGTAAGGATTAGAAATGAAATGCTCAGATAGAAATAATAAAATTTCAATATGGAGATAGTGATGAAACCCCAAATGAATATTAAATTTAAAGTAAGATCCTTATTCTGATCCCAAACCCGTGCAAGACCATGATGGTCAATTGCAAAGAGTTCGTTTGACTTTAAATGTGTTAAATCAATGGTGGCAAAACCAAACCAACAGAGATAAATGCTCCCAAAGAGCTGCTCTTATAAGAGTGTGATACTCTCTAAGGTTTCTTTGGGTAGGGAGCCTGCATTTTATATTTTTTGAATCTGTTTCTTATGATTATGCATACTGGTCCCAGGCATGTCCTCCCTCCCACTCTGTAGCTAGTAAAATGGGCACAATAAACAGATCTTTTAAGCTGACTGTAGCCTCCCAGCTCTCAAAGTGCCTCCCTCCCACACTTTTTTGATATATTTGACATTGGTCATTGACTTTAGCTTCTGCATACATTTTTAGATACTTGTTTTTTCCTTGTTCTTTGATGAAATGTTATTCCAATTCATAATCAGATTTTGAGGTTGCATGAGAACGGATTCATTCCATGGCCGTCCCCGTACAGTTGTCTTATCAGCACAGAGTCCCTAACATTGTGGGTACTTGTTAAGTCTGCGCGTATTGATTTCCTGCTGAATGGCCTCTGCTGGCTCATTAACTTGACCTGAGAAAGAAAGATTACTGATTATTGGTTATATAGATTTAGTAGAAAACATTGGTTTGGAGGCTGTAACATCAGATAATCATGATGCTCTGCTTGTAAATCCTTAATACAATTCCCTGGGCTTGTGTTTATAGTCATTAAGGACCAACTCTGGCTCAGTGGAGGCAAGTTATGCTTGTGGGCTTGTGGTATTAAGCAGAACTTCCCAGTAGGAGGGCTGTGCATCTGCCTCTTTTTTTCCCTGTAGTGATAAGATTGTCTTGTAATTTTGTGATAGGAGGAGAGAGAGAGAGAGTGTGTGCGCTAGTGAGATAGACTGCTCTCTCTGAAAGCTGAGGAGTGCACATTGATCTTATGAATTTAGGATTTAATGTTTTTGCCCTGGTGAGCCAGAACTCAAATGGTCAGATCATTCACATTCTATTTCCAGGCTTTTTTTTTTTTTGCTATGTCATATAAATTAAGAGTAGCATGACCATATAATAAATCATACAGACAAGGACACTTTGAGATAAAAGGGGCATTTTTATGATTATCAAGGAATGAAAAGTACCATCAGGAACGGTGGGGTCACCTTGTCATTGTTTTTTCCCTGTAAGCTCTTACTTCTCCTGCAAGCCACCTCTGACTGACTGCAACAGATACAAAAAGAGCCTTGCTGTGCATGGCCTGTGTGGCTCTGCTAATGCTTTCTGGCATTGCACCAATTGAAACATCTTTCAAAGACACAAGAAAGATGTTGGCATCTCCCAGAAAAGGCTGCATCTACTTTTTTCTGATATATAAGCAGACACTATCAGGGAATCTCATCTGAATCAAGCAGCAGCTTTGTTTTCCAGTTATATATTGTCAACATACTGTGATAGACAAAATGCTCTAGCATGAGTCAGTGTAACTCATGCCACATTTTTCTCTTGAGCTTATCATCATGGACTTGGTCTTTTTCTATATTTCAACCTGTTGGGAATGATGTCAATAATATTTCCAAAGCAGGCCCCTATTTGATGCCATACGTTGTGCCACTTTCCAACTTTATCTCTAATCATTAAAACCACCCACCCTGCAAGCTCCATATCATATCCCCATGTGAAATCTGAAGAATAGCAGAGACATTAAGAAACAAAGAACTGCATGATTTCACTCATATGCAGAATATAAAACTGAAAGCAAAGAAAAAAAGAAATGAACAAACAAATAACCCATGGACACAATCAATAGTTTAATGTTTATTTGGGGACGAGTGGGTTAGGGAGGGGAGAAAGGGGAGGGGGTGGGAGAGGAAGAGGGGGGGAAGCTAAATATAAGGTGATGGAAAGAGAAGTCACATTAGGTGGTGACCTTATATACAACAAGTTGACAATGCACTGTAGAATTGTATGCCTGAAACCTATGTAATCCTTGCTAACAGATGTCACCCCAATAAGTCTAACAATAAAAATGAATTAAAAAAAAAAAAAAAGAAACTTGCCTACCCAATAAACAGTAGACTCTGGGTTGCATCCTCAATCTGTCTGGCCCCAAGCCCATGGTCTTTCTGCTAAACACAGATGTCTCTTTAATTAATAATTAACATCAACCCTCTAGAACAAAACTATGCCTTGTTCTCAATTATTAACTGGTAGTCATTTTCTATACACCTGTGAATAAAGGTATTTTATTTTCATGTCTTATGACTATTGTTAAGGCATAAATTAGGAAGAGTAGGCAGTCACAAAAATTCACAAGTACTTAAAATTAAGTAAATAGTTGAGAAATCACAATGCTGAAGTTGTTAACATAGCAGCAGCTGCTTCAGGGTTAACCTGTTTCTTGTGCTTTTTCTCCATAAAGATGCACTGACAAGGTTTTGTTCTATTCTGAGGAAGATTATTTCAAAGCGTGGGATGCTTTGTTATGATTATGAGAACACTATTAGTGTTCGCAATGTTATAAATACATGCTTTGAAATGTAGCAATGAGGTACCATTTCAGCACCTTTTCAACCAAGAAAGGAAGTATGTACCTAAATAATACCGCCACACTGGCAATTTGCAACTTCAAATTGTTCGTAAAGTTTGAAAGAAGTATATCCCAACTTTATCTTTATGGAGAATATAATACAAAAAGTAACCTTTTTAGCTTGTTCCAAGAAAATGTTTTCAGTTCTAACAATGAACACATACTGAGGAATGAAAATAGCAAAACCCAATGAGAAAAAAAAAAAGTCTCTCTCAAAACTGCTGCTCTCAGAGATGAGCAAAATGCAAAGGTATTTCCCCAGCACCTCTATTTCTCACTGAAGGAAGGACATGGGCGTGTGTTGATGAAACTTGAGGTCTTTTCCCCACCCCTCTTTGCAGCGCCTCTGCCCACAGGGTGCTCAGCGAAGTTCTGGCTGTTCTAGTTGGCCCACACTCCAGGGGAGTGAGCACGGGCAAACACTCACCTCCTTACTGCTAGGGATGCACGTCTAAATACACCAAGTCCCCTGTGCACCACTTCCCCAAGATAATCCATGCCTATTATGTGGATGGTCCACAGCGTTTGAGGTGTTATTCTTTGTTAAACTGTAATGCTAATAAAGATATCATCAGTTTAGCTCAAATCACCCCTTGACTGAAGGGTCCGTGGAAGTTTGATCGGGTCAGTGTTTGACCCAGCTGAAATGTGGGCTCACTCAAAAGGGTTGGTTAAACTGGGACTTCCAAGCTGGCTACTCCTGCTGTGCCGCTCGCTGGTCACATGTAGCTGCAGGTCCCTAGCTTTTGGGTGAACAATGGAATTACTTGGCTGTGCCAGAAATACCTGCTCTTGACATGGCTCAAATTAGTTTGTAACACACAAGAACTTCATTGTCCTGTTTGTCTTTCCACGTTGCAAGATAGAAAGATAATCTTTCCTTATGTGGTTATATATGTGCTGTTTACAAAACTAATAAAATGATTAGGCTTTTATCTTTCTTTAGAAGTAATGATGTAAATACACACAGCAGTTTAGAAAAATGAATATTAAAATCATTTTAAATTTTGTCCTAAAAACTTGGGCATATTTTTTAAATATTTTGTCAATTACAATTGACATACAGTATTATATTAGTGTCAGGTGTACACCATAGTGATTAGACACTGATATACCTTGTGAGATGATCACCACCTAAGGCATCTACCTGATACCATACATAGTTATTACAATATTAATCAACTATATTCCCTATGCTGTACTGTACCTCCCGTGACTACTTTGTAGCTGGCGGTTTGTACATAGAAGCAAGTCGTAATGGAAAGAACAAGGTACGATCTGTCAGAAGCTGACTCTGGAGCTGTCACTGCCTGTGGGGAAGATGTCGCCTCTCAGCCCCATTTCCTTATTAGTAAAATGTAGATAATACCACGTGGCAACCTGATCTCAGAAGGACCATGGGGATGCATTGAAAGGAAGCATGTGGGAGTCCTTCAAAAGCTATAAAGTGCTATACATGATTAAACCAGTATTATTAAAAATATTACAGTTGACATACTTTTCCTCTGAATCTTAAGTGAAACAAAACTGGCTTTTCATGGGGATAATATTGTTACAATGATAAGAAAACTAAATTTCACAAGTTTCTACCCTAAGATAATTTTATAAGAAACTAGAAATAGAGGAATCTAATTATCTCAACTATAATCTAATTAAATGTTTTTTTCTTTTAGGTGGAGTTCTTAGACAAATGGCCTAAATATATATTTTCACTTGCATGATTTATTTTTTTAGTTTCCTACTATCCGTATATAGTCTGGTCTATACCTGGACAGACTTCTAAACCCTACCACCTGTGTAATCCTTGCTAACAGATGTCACCTCAATAAGTCTAACAATAAAAATGAATTTTAAAAAAAAACCCTACCATAATAACTTGCTCTTTGTCGTTAGGGCCTTATCCAAACTGTGATTCCCTACTCTCAACCCTCACAAAAGGCCCTCCCTGGCCACCCTATTTACAGCAAGTCCTATATAGCTATTCTCACCTCATCATTCAGTTAATTTCCTTCGTGCCATATCCCAATTTGAACTTCTTGTTAATCAATGTAGTCTTTCCCCTTTCAGCCTACCTGCCAGAAAGTAAATGCCATAGGGCGCAGACATTTGTACTGTTATAAACCCCGTGTCCCCGTTGCAGGCATTCAGAAAATATTTGTTGAATGAATCAACTTTCTGTTTCAACTTTAAGCTCAGAAACAACCTCAAACAAGCATAATTATTCCTGGTACAGTCATGAATTCATCAGATACTAAATCATTCACCATGGGGCTAATTCTATGCTAGGGACTGGAGATGCTGCAGTAAACAAGTTAAATGGGGTCGTGGACAGGGAAAATGTTAAAAACAACCTAACAGCAGTAAATGATTATAATGTAATATGATGTAATATGATTATAGAATAACCTATTATTCTTAGCATTTAAGCCACAGTGCTGACATCCAAGTTGATATAAGTAGCTAGATCTTTTATTTTCCAATGAAGTTAAACTAGAGTCTCCCCTAACTCAGCAGGAAGTTGGCCTTACTTAGCTTTTGACCTTCCTCACGGGCCAAGTGGTAACTTGCTTTGCACACAGTGTTGTTAGTGATTCCCGCTGTTGTGCGCGCTTCCTCAGGCTCTGGCTTCTGCACTGCAGCAGAAGTGACCCCAAAACTGAGTGAACACTTTAAGAAGGCACACCTCCCACTTCTATGTCCCCCTTCCTTGTTCTTGTCCTCCACACTTTTGTTTGCTTTTGTTCGTTTGTTTGTTTTTTGGGTGATTCCCTGGCTGGGATTCGAACCCAGGCCACGGCATCCAGAGTGCCGAAGCCTTAGCCACTACACCACCAGGGAATCCCTTGTCCTCCATGCTTTTGTGTAACTGTGCCTAATTACAGTTTGTTCGTACAGCACTGGTCCTTAATTTCCAAAGGTCCAGTTTCAGCCTCTGTCTGCAGTATCATACTCCTGTAATTCATTTTTCTTACTTTTACCCCCTTTTGTTGAATTTTTCAGTAATCTGTCTTAAAAAATGAATACCAAATTTCTATAGAAGGATGGTGCAGGTCAGCCATTCAAGATCCTTCCCCAGGATCATCCTCCATTCTGCATCACATGCTTCCACTTGGGTGCATGCACATGCATGTGTGTGTGTGTGTGGGGGGCCTATATAAACCACTTGTGTATCTCCCCATGAAAATGTCAAAACAGCCAACACAGTAGGTAAGATTTACAGTGGGCTTATGTCCACAATGGGAAATTAAACATGAAGGAGAATAATTATTATGATCATCAGCAATACATTGTCCTAGTTTTCTACACCAAAGAGAATCAGTAGAAAATTAAAGCAAAGCAAAGCAAAAGAAACTTTGTTAGTCAAAGTTTTCATCCTTCTAGAATGACAGGTGGCAGCTTAGATTCATAAAAATTATTAAAAGAGCTTCTAAAACAATATTTATAGCTACTGATTATTTCCTTAGAAAAAGAATAAATTTATGAAGGAGCAATGATGTTACTTATCAAATAGCTGTAAAGGCCTGGACACTGCCCCCATCCTGAAGTAAATTAAACAGGTAATGTGCAGACCCTTTCAGAAAGAGAATAAGCTTGGGGTAGTGAGAAGTGACTTGGTTAATACAATTGGTTCTCAACTGGAGGCAGTTTTTCCTTACATCCAAGGAGACACTTAACATTATCTGGAGACACTTATTATTGTCATAATTGGGTAGTGGGGGGTGGGCTGCATCTAGTCAGTAGAATCCTGTGATGTACAGGATGCCCCCCTTCACACACACATGCAAACACGCACACAAATAATTTTGTAGTCTCAAATGTCAGTAGCACCAAGGTTTGAAAACCCTGAGATTCTACAGGCCTCAGAATCAGACTTCTGTAGTCTTTCCCCAAAGACATCATAAAAGTTACAGCTAATATTTTCTAAACCCCTTTAGTAGATATAATTCACTTGGAAAATCTTTCTTAGAAATTACTATGAGACTATAAGACATGCCCCTTCTTGACTTACTGTAATATAATTGGACATGTTAAAGAGCTGCATTATTAGCACAGTCCTGAGATTTTTATGTAAAGGATTATGTAGTCATTTACCAATTAAACAAAGGTTTCTCTTGGTACACATAAGAAGGAGTTGTAGTCTCAGCACTATGACAAAGACAAGAGTCAGAAATTTGAACAATTTTGCTTCTATTAAACTCTTAATCATCTGTGGGATAATTGTGCAAATTACTTGTAATACGCTTTTTCTCCTCCTAGTCAGTCTTGGAATTGACCCCTTGTGGTACTTAGACATGAAACACTGCTCGGTGGCCTTGGGTGCATCTGGGACACATACTTTATACTTTTAATTGTCAGGAACTTAGAATTAATGAATACTATGAATTTTTACTGTATCTCAAAAAGTCAGTTTCAGGAGAAGTTAAGCACAGAGATAAGTTTGTAAGGTGAAAAGATAGTGAAAGTGTTTTTCATAGCAAATCGCTAACCTCAGAGACAGCAGCAAAGGAGAAAGCTATTTAGGTTTGTCCCCAAACCATACTCCCTTTATTTTAATTACCTATTTCTTCCCCATGCTTAATTCTAATTCTTTATTTCAGCTGTTTCTAAAAACAATGGCAGATTGTTATGATTAACAACTATTACTAAGTATTAGTGTTACTATAGTAATAACATTTGAGCATCTACTAAGTGCCATTTACTTAATGTTTTATTTATATCATTCATACAACATTGTTTTATTTATATTATTCTGACTGATCTTTTAAACAACCCAGTGCAATATGTTCCTTTGTTATTGAAGGGGACAATGAGGTTGAAAGAAGCTATATTGTTTGCCTGGGGCCATGACTTGTACATGACGGGTCTGGATGCAAACCCAGGGTTTCAATTCTATATGTGGGCTGTGGTCCAGATCTCCTGGTTATAACCATTCCAGTGTGCATAAAATAAACATATTTTAATGTTTAAATAATTTAATTTGTTTTATTTCTTGTTTCTCTTAGGAAAGTCATAAGGTTTATGATAATTTTAGAATGGGAACCTTAGAAATCAAAATATACAAGTTCTATATTTTGATAAGGTTCAAAAAGGGTTAGGATCATTGCTTTGACCGGTACTATTCAAAATCATGGAGTGTTGTTTGCATCCTGTTGACAGTCACCTATTGTCATTTATAATTATGAGTTTATGTGACATACCATTTACATATGTTGATGACACTCTCTTAAGGAGGGCTTTCACCTGCTGAGAGGAAAAACTTAACTGAGTTCAAAAATAATGTTTCTAAAAATCATTCAATCACCTTGAAATTACTAATTACTGTTAATACTGCTACATTGATTTAAGATCTTGATTGAGGGTTTTAACTTAAAAAACATAATTTCATTTTCTGCTGCCAACATTTATTAATATCTACACAGAAAGTGTCACAGTTCAGTGTTTTTAATAGTCAGGATAACTGCAGCACAGTTTTCTTAAAGTGAGTAATAAAATTGCACAATCATCTCTGGTTTTATTTTCTTAAGTGTTCTTTCACATTTTGTGTTTTTCCCAATTATTATGTGGCATATGGCTAAAAATGCATAAACTATAAAAGGGTAAACAAAAGTGTATTATTCTTCAACATTAGACTCTTGAGCCCATTCCTCAGAGTCACCCCTTTATGAATCTTATTTTTTCAGGAATATTCTGTGCAGATAGATATAGATGGTTATAGATACATGAGTATAAGTATATACACATTTACATTTACATACATACATCTATGTACACATGTACATATGTGGTCTCTCATTTTGGGCTATAAACATTAGTATATTCTGAAAATACTCTTCTGTACTTTAGTTTTCTTTCCATCAATAATACCTCCTAAAACAGCACACTTACAAATAGAGATTTATTTTGTTCCTTTTAAGAACTGCAAAGTGAATTGCTGAATAGATGTTGAGGTTTGTTTTTGGAAAATGAGACTGAGAAACATTTTAACTATCCAAAATAAAGTTTTAATTCCCTTTTCACGTGTTTTTGTTTAATTTTGAGCTCCTGCCAATCATGTTCTTTCCTGACTTTTCATGCTTTCATGTTCAATATTATTCATTTTGTTGCCATCATTTTTCTCCACCTCCTCAGATTGCAATAAATTGATTTCCCTGCATGTCAGAACTGTCATTGAAATACTGTTCAGAGGGTTCTCTCAGGATTTGCAAGTTATGTTGAATTCATTTCTCATTTCTCTAGAAATAAGCCAGTGTTTCTCAAGAGGGACCATGTATTGATTATATAATTCCTAATAAAGGTAAAGGAGGCAGAGGATTATTTTGCTACTCTCATTAATCTTCAAATTTAAAAGAAGTCTCAAACATCCATTGTTATTTTGCTTACTCAATTCTTTAGAGATTGTATATTACCAATAGGCCAAAATTAAGAATGTTCATTTTTCAGAGACACAACAAAATGGCGACATGAGAGGAACCTCTGAAAAACTCCTCTGAAGATTACAACTAATAAAACACCTATACCTCAACCAAGGACCCTCTACACAATGCATAATCACAGTTAAGAAATCCACTCGCCACATTCAGATACTTGCAGTTGGGCAGAGGGTTAAACAAAGGAGAAATAAAAGGGAAGAGTGGAGACACAGCTGTGGTGCAGGTCCCTGCTTGGAAATCTTCTGCTGGGGGAGAGAGGAGGAAGAAGGTGGTGGGAGAGTGCCCTGGGCCTCACTTGGTCCTCAGCACAGAGGAAAGGGGGCCCACAGGTGTGGCGTGAGATACTGCACCCACCTCACTTTGGCCCCAGGAGGTGCAGACTGGTCCACAAACCACAGCGGCTGGACTTCACTCCAGTTCCCAGAGGAGGGGGAGTGACTGGGCAGTGAGGAGCCACAGTGCAAATGCTCTGGCCAGGAAGAAGAAGGAGAGAAGGGGCTGCGTGTATGCATTTCTCTGCCCACACCAGCATGGTTTGAAAAACCAGCATACAGGACTGACCCCAAGGCTCAGGGCAGAATTCACGTGAGGTACAAATGGAGAACAGAAAGGCACATTCACACCTGAACTTCCTGTATGACTCCTAGAGCCACAGAAAGAAAACAAAGCCACAAAAGCCTCTCTCCCACAGACCTCTGCCTGCCCAGTATCAGAAGCAAACACCAAAGAAACTGCAGCTGGGAGGGTCCAGAGAGGTCGCAAATATGAGAAACCAGAGAATTAAAGAGATGAGGACAGATGACCCATCAGAAACAGAGCTCAAAGCAACGATTATAACAATGCTTAAGGAACTGAATGATAATTTCAACAGAGAGATAGCAAGCGTTAAAGAAGACTTACAAACCATTATAAAGGACCAGAGAGAGATAATGACTACATTAACTGAAATGAAGACCATAATAAAAGTCACCAAACTAGATAAAATAAAAGTGCAAAGCAGTGATTTGCAGGAAAAAGCCAGCAGAAAGCACCTATGTACAATAAATAGATATGAGAATCCAGAAAAATGAGGATAGTTTGAGATTCCTCTATATCAAACATAAAAATTTCAGAATCATAGGCATGCCAGAAGAGACAGAGGAAAAGCAAGAGATCAAGAAATTATTTGAATGTCACCCCAATAAGTCTAACAATAAAAATGAATTAAAATTAAAAAAAAAGAAATTATTTGAAGAAGTAATGACTGAAAATTTTCCTAACCTGGCAAAGGAAATAAACATACAAGTCCAGGATGCACAGAGAATCCCAACAAGATGATCCCAAACAGAAATACACCGAGATACATCATAATTAAAATGGCAAAAGTTAAAGAAAAAGAGAAAATTCTAAAAATGGCAAGAGAAATGCAGTGGTAACTTATAAAGGGGCACCTATTCAACTCTCAGGTGATTTCTCACCAGAAACTTTACAGGCCAGAAGGGATTGACAGAAAATATTCAAAGTGATAAAAACCAAGGATCTACAACTAAGAATAATGTATCCAGCAAGGCTGGTATTCAAAATTGAAGGAGAGATAAAGAGCTTCTCAGACAAGGAAAAGCTAAAGAAACACATCACCACCAAACTAGTACAACAAAGAATGTTAGCGGGACTTCTTTCAGATGAGAGGAGGGATGGGAGAGTGGGTAAATTAAGGGAAAGGGATGGAAAAAGTTAGTTGAATTGCTGACATAAAATCAAAAGCAACAAGGAAATAAAACTCATGGACACAGTCAATAATTTAGTAGTTACCTAAGTGTAAGGGGGGAAGTGGGTGGGGGAGAAGGGACAGGGACACAAATACATGGTGATGGAAAGAGAACTGACTCTGGGTAATGAACACCTAACACAGCACATAGAAGACGTAATGTAAAATTGTACACCTGGGACCTATGCAATTTTTAGTAATTGATGTCATCCCAATAAATTAACAAAAGAACTCAAAATTAGTTTAAATAGCATATTATACAAAGCTGAAGTGAGAATTAGTGATGTGGGAAAATAAAACTGAAGAAATTACCTAGTATGCAGTAAGGAGACAAGGCCTTTATGTATAAAAAGAGGTTAAGATACATGGGAGAAACAATGAGACCAGGAGTTCTGAAACCTAAGTTCTGCTCTAGCTTTGGTAGTAATTCCATGTTCACTAAAGGAGATTTGACTAAAATTCTTTGGACCTTCCATAGTTAATAATTTTTTTAATCTTTTTGTGTGTATGTGGCCCCAAACTGAGCCTTGAAGCAAAAGAAACATTAGGTCATTCCAACTATAAATTCTACATTGCAGCTAGATATTGTAATTCACTTTAACATTACATCTTTTCTTTTAAAAAACTTTGTTTACAATTTGGAAATATTTAAAAATTCAATTTTACATTACCCCTTCTTTGGAGAAAATGTGTTCAGTTATATCAAATGATAGATATTTTCCAATAAAAATTTTAAGAAATAGTATGAACACTATGGATTGTACTGAATGACTATTTTAATTTCAAAAAAAATGTTAATTTTTCTTTTGTTTTTCCAAACATTTATTGAAGTCCCTCTATTTCTTAGGCATTATACCATATATGCAGGATTCACTAAGAAAAGTTCCAAACCCATGCCTTCAATAAAGCTAACAAAGGAGACAAGCAAGTGGGTGAAAAATAATAGGAGATGATATTGTATAACCCAGGTGTGGGAATCAGAAGAGGTTATCTAACACAGCTACAGAGAGTCAGAGAAAGGCTTCACTAAGTGGGAATGGTTGATTTGAATATTAGTTTTTGTTGTTGTTGGTTCCCTGAGTGAGGATGGAACCCAGGCCATGGCAGTGAAAGCACCAAAGCCTAAATGCTACACCACCAGGGAACCCCTTGATTTGAATCTTAATGGCTGAGAAGGTTAAGCCACATAGAGAAGGGATTGGGGGACGAGTGATTGATACAGGAGCTAGAGAAGTGGGGAAAGGTTCAGGCAGAAGGAGTTAACTCATCCAAGGCAAGAAGCAGCATCATGTATTTGGGAAACTCTCTCTGACTCTCTCTGTAGTTTTGTCTAACTGGAGAATGCTGTGCGTGTGATGGCTGCAAGGAAATCCCAGGGACTGTCATGTGTCCTCATGCCCAGGAGCCATGAAGCTACTGAAATAGTCCATGTGAGAGCTGATGAGACACAGACCTAAGCCTTGGCAGGGATGATGGAAAGAAAATAATAGTTTGAGATTTATCTAGAAATGAGACAGAGCTTAATTCCCTCTGAGTCATTCAATAAGGAGGTACTCAGGACCTCCTGACTAGGAGGCTCTGCCCTAAGTACTGAGGATCCAGGGAGCACATAAAGAAAAGAGGCCAGTTCTCATCTAGGAGCAGCAATATTCTCCATCCTGCACTGAAAGTTCACACGAGGTGCAGGGGGGGCCCAAGGAGAGGCTGGGTGATCGTTGCATTCTGGGAACTGCAGTCAATCCTGCTAGAGCCTTGCATGCGAATGGCATGGAGGGAGGCAGGAAAACACACCCCAGAGGTCTCGCATGCCTCATTAAGAGTTTGGACTTTGTCCTCTAGGCAAAGAAAGCAACTTGCAGGTTTTAAGCCAGATGTGCCTTTTCTAAAGTTTACTGTGCAAATCGTGTAGAAGACAGATCAAAGTTGGGGTAAGACCTGAGGCAGGAAGAACAATAAAAACACCAGTTTAATAATACTAGTGAGGTGAGAATTACTGAAGTAATAGTAGCAATGGAGGGGAGGACACAAGATAGATGTTATGAGTTAGAATCAATTGTACTTAGTCATGACTTAGAGGGGTAAACGGAACAGGGGAGTTGAGGATGACTCCCAAGTTCTGGAATTGCCACCTGAGTGAACGGGGATGGGAACACCACAGAAGGGACTGCATTAATGGGAAATACAACGTATTAAGCTTGGGTTCCTTTGAGTTTTAGGAACCTGTGGAAATACCAAGTGGAGAGGTCCAGTTGGTGGCTGAATATATGGGACTGAAGGTCAGCAGTGTTGTCTGGCAGAAGGTGCAAAAAAGATCTGAGAATTATTGTGTATAGTTGGCAGTCGTATCGACAAGGATGGGTCCAAATGCTCAGAAACAGTGTTGATTGAACCCAAATTTCTGAGAAACACTTCCCCGTGATGGGCAAGGCCATATGACCTCCCCCTGGAAACCCCTCCAGTTTCATGGCTTCAGCCTTATAGGTCTTGTTCTATTTTTTTTTTTTTAATACTCCAACCATGTTCCTCTTTAGGGTCATTGAATGAGCAGTTTTTACTTGCAGAAAATGTTTTGCTTAATGGCTACTTGCTCATAGAGGATATCTCTGACCACCCCGTTGTAGATCCTCCCCACCCCATTCACATCCCTGTCGTTTCTGTCACATTCCCACTAGTTTATTAACTTGGTAGCACACAGCCCTATGATTTTTGGATGATCACTTACTTAGTATCCCTTTGCCTCTCCTAATTCCCTCCATCCTGAAGCACATGAAATAGTCTCTTCCTTACTGATTTTGCTGCTGTGCTTCCAGCCCCAGATTTGTGCCCAACATGATATAGATGCTTGCGAAATATTTAAATTATGAAACAATACCAAGTTTCTTACCATATGTGACTTCATTTATGTATTAATATATTGGATATATAATTGTCAGCTTCATTCCTGTTTTTAACAATGTGTGGATTTACAGAAAAACCATGACAGGTTTTTTTTTTTGTTGTTCATTTATCTTACATGTTTTTGTCTTAATAGCATATGTTACTATAGTACCTACATTCAAATGTTTTATAGTTAGATCTCATTATCTAAGTAGAGATTTTTATTATCTTCAGATTTAATTCAGAATTTCTTTACTTGCAACACTTGAGCCACAAAATTTTTTACAGTTCTTTTCCAAAAGAGATTAAATAACCTGTTTTTAAAATTTTTGTTATTTTTTGCAACAAAAATATCTAAAGATTTATTTCAAATACAAAGCCTAATAGTAACAGAAATATCTTTGAACTCATCGTCTGATTCAAGAGTCAGATCACCGTCAATAAATGGATCTATCTACAGTATTTATTTCCCCCTGTCCTAGTCCCTCTGCCTTGGCATAGTGTCTACTATATTGGGTTGAAGGTCATCATTTTCCTGCTTTTAAAAAATAGTTCTATCAAGTGAGTATGTATGCCTAAAAACTAAATTAACTCATTAATCAACCAATTAGTTGATTAATGAATTAATTATGTTATTGAGCTTTATAAAAATGGTGTCACACTGTACACAGCTTTCTGGGACTTGCTTTTATCCCTCAATGTTACTTTTCAAGGATTCATTCATGTTATTTTGCATTGTTATAATATTTCATTGTATGAATATACCATAAATTACATGTCTAGCCTCCCATTAATGAATATTTTTTCCTTTCTATCTTAGGTTTATTTCATTCTCTAGTTTTGGTTTTAAGGTTCATATTATTGTTTCACTATTACAAACAATATTCAGATGAGTATTCTTGACAGCCTCCTATTGCAAGAGTTCTCTAGAGTAGTGCTTCTTAAATTGTTTTTGTGGAATGATCCGTTTCATTTTTTTTTTTTTTACCATCAGTACTTGAAAGATTAAAAATATCCTTTTGTAGACAACAGCAAAGACAATAAAAATTAACTTCTAATGAAATGAAAAAATGACATAAAATTCTAACATTTTAATTGGATTTAACTGATGTAAAATTACTCCACCAAATTTTACTGAAGTTTCAGCTTTTTGTTGCAGAGAGTAACAAAGAATTTGAGGACCCCACTTTCAGAAGTGCAGTCCTAAGTATAATCTTACATACGAACTTGCTATAGGCTCATACTTGCCACCTAATGCCAAATTGTTTCTAAGTGACTATCTCAGCTTACACTTCCCAGCAGCAGTGAATATAGATTTCTCTATAGTCCAAACCAGCATCATTAACACATATCTTCTGGCATTTTACTAGTATAAATCTGAGTGATTTCTCATTGAGTTTTCACTGCATTTCCCTGATCACTTACAAGCTTAAGCATCTTTTAAAAATTTAATGGCCATTCTTGTTCCTCCTGTGAAATGTCTGTGTCTTTTGCCTATTTTTCTATTGATTTGGTTATATTTCTGTGTATAGGATATGCTAAACCTGTGTCAACTATATGTATTGCAAATATTTTCTCCCAGTTTGTGACTTACATTTTCACTTTTAAAGGCAAGTTCCATTGCATCAGAATATTCCCAATAAATCCTCACTTACTATGAAAAAATCACAAGATGTAGATAGTATTGTAGCTATGTCTGTGGAGTCAAACAGATGGAAATTTTGGATATATTTAAAGAATATTCAGGTAAGCAAGATAGCATTTTTTTATGTTTAATAGATGAGGAAGCTTGGGCTCAGGCAGAACAAAGAATTGAACTGGAGATAGATATAGATATAGATATATAGATATAGATATATATGTCAGGGGTGCCAAAAAATATATACACATTTTAAGAAATGTTATCTATGTATTACATAAATACTGCTGTTATCTATCAATTACATAAATATCTATGTATTACATAAATACATAAATACTGAGCACCTCTTGTAATTGCAGAACTCAAATGTGACTTGTATTCATCTTTTGTTATCAGTATATATTGAATATTACAATTTTAATACATTTTTCCTTTCTTAAATGTATATACATTTTTGGCATCCTCTGTATTTATAGTTAGATAGGTATTAATAGATATAGATATAGCTACATATACCATATTCATAGAAACTTAACTTATACATGAAGAGAAAAATAAAATAAAATGGTGACTATTATATTTTGACTTTTCTGTCCTTGATTTTTTTTTATTGTTAAATATATTGAGGTGACATTTGTTAGTAAAAATTACATAGGCTCCAGGTATACAATTCTACAATACATCATTTGTGTCTTGTGTTACTGTTCATCACCCACAGTCAGTTCTCTTTCCATCACCATATATACATATGAGATCCTGTCCCTTCTCTCCCATCCCCCTTCCCCCCAATACCCTCAGATAACCACTAACCACTAAACTATTGATTGTGTCCATGAGTTTTTGTTTCTTTGTTGTTTTCAGCTTTGTGTTCCACATATGAGTGAAATAATATGGTTCTTGATTTTTTCTGTATGGCTTATATCGCTTTGCATAATGGTCTCAAGGTCCATCCATGTTGTCATAAATGGTCCTATTTCATCTTTTCTTATAGCTGAGTTAATATTCCATTGTGTATATGTACCACAGCTTCTTTATCCAGTTGTCTGTCAAAGGATACTCTGCCTGTTTCCATGACTTGGCCACCATGAATAGTGCTACGATGAACATTGGGGTACATATATCTCTGCAACTAAGGTTTTCATATTTTTTGGGTAGATACCCAAAAGTGGGCTTACCAGATCATATGGTGATTCTATTCCTAGTTTTTTGAGGAAACTCCTTACTGTCATCCATAGTAGTTGTACCAGTTTGCATTCCCACCAGCAGGGTACCAGAGTTCCTTTTTCTCCACATCCTCTCCAGCACTTGTTGTTCCTTGTCTTGTTCATAATAGATATTCTAACAGGTGTGAGGGGGTATCTCACTGTGGTTTTGATTTGCATTTTCCTAATAGCTAGTGAAATTGAGCATTTTTTCATGTATCTGTTGGCCATTTGTATGTCTTCCTGGAAGAAGTGTCTGTTCAGGTCCTCTGCCCATTTTTTAATTGAATTGTTTTGTTGTTGTTGTTGTTGAGTTGTACAAGTTCTTTATATAGTTTAGATATTAGCCCCTTATCAGAAGCATTGTTTGCAAATACTAACTCCCATTTGGTTGGTTTTCTCTGCTTTGTTGATGGTTTCCTCTGCTGTGCAGAAGCTTTTTAGTTTGATACAGTCCCATTCATTTCTTTTAGCTTTTACTTCCCTTGCCTATGAGATCAGGTTCATAAAGTCCTCCCTAAACCCAAAGTCTGTAAGTTTAGCTCCAGTGTTTTCTTATATACAGTTTATTGTTGCAGGTCTTTCATGGAGGTCTTTAATCTATTTTGAGTTAATTTTGGTATATGGTGACAGTTCATAGTTAAGATTCATTAATTTGCATGTGGTTTTCCAATTTTCCCACCATCATTTACTGAAAACACTTTCTTTTCCCCATTATATAATTTTTTGTCAAAAATTATGTGTCTATATATTTGTGGGTTTATTTCTGGGTTTTCGATTCTATACCATTGATCTGTGTGTCTTTTTCTGCCAATACCAAGTTGTCCTGATTATTGACAACTTTCTATCTACAAAGTATAGATAGAAATCGGGGAGTGTGATACCTCCAGCCTTATTCTTTTTATGTAGGATTGCTTTGTCGATTCAGAGTCTTTTGCGGTTCCATATGAATCTGATGATTCTTTTATCTATTTCTTGAAAGAATGTCTGTGGAATTTTTATGGGAATTGCATTGAATCTGTATATTGCTTTGGATAATGTGGCCATGTTAACTATGTTGATTCTTCTAATCCATGAACAAGGAATATCTTTCCATTTCTTAGTGTCCTCTTCAATTTTTTTTTAGAGTGTCTTAGAGTATCCAGTATATAAGTCCTTCACATTCTTTGTTAAATTTGTTCCTAGGTATTTTATTCTTTTTGTTATAATTGCAAAAGGTATTGTTTTTCTCATTTTTTTCCTAAAGTTTCATTGTCAGTATATAAAAACACAATTGATTTTTGTGCATTGATTTTATATCCTGTAACTTTACTGTAGTTGTTTATTATTATATAATAGTTTTTTTGGTGGAGTCTTTAGAATTTTCTATATAAAGGATCATGTCATCTGCAAAAAGTGATAGTTTAACTTCTCTCCCAATTTGGATGCCTTTTATTCCTTTCTCTTGCCTGATTGCTCTAGTTAGAACTTCTAGTACTATAGTTGAATAGCAGTGGTGACAGGAAACATCGTGTCTTGTTCCTGATTTTAGGGGAATGGGCTTCAGTTTTTTCCCCATTCAGTATGATATTAGCTAAGAGTTTGTCACATATGGCCTTTATTATGTTGAGGTACATTTTTTTGGCATCTTCTGTGAGTGTGTGTGTGTGTGTGTGTGTGTATTTATAGAGAGAGATGATAGATATAGATGATAGATTAGATAGGTAGATAGATATAGATATAGATACATATAGGATATCCATAAAAACTTAACTTATACATGAAGAGAAAAATAAAATAAAATGGTGACTATTACATTTTGACTTTTCTGTTTCTTTAGCATACACACACACACACACACATACACACACACACATATACTCACATGTGTGAATATATACATATGTGTGTGTATATATATACACACACATACATACACACACACACACACACACACACACATATATATATATCCCATTAATTCCTTTGCTCATTTACACAATTAAAATATCAGGGAAATGGATAATCCCACTACTTCAAATAATAGTATACAGATACACCATAAAATCCTAAGTAAGAACTAGCTAGTATATTGCATGTAAACAAAGAACAAAGTGTTGGAATCCTCATGGAGACATCAAATTCAAGTCTTCAAGATTTAGACTTTAGGGAGTTCCCTGATGGTGTAGTGGCTTAAGGCTTCAGCGCTGGCGCTGTCAGTGCTGCGGCCTGGGTTCGATTCCCAATCAGGGAGCTACCCGCATACCATAAAAGCAAAAAAAAAAAAAAAAAAAAAAAAAAAAAAAAAAAAAAAAAAAAAAAAAAGATTTAGACTTTAAAGAAAAATTGAGAGAAGGCCATGGGACCAGTAATAAAGTGGTTTTCCCCCACTTTACCTGTGATGAAACTCTTCCTTTCCTATTGATAATTGTTTCTTTTTTTCTATAATTTTCTTACATTTCCTCCTTCAAAGATAATAATTTAGAGCAGAAAAAAAAACCCCACAGAGAATATGATGTATGGTCTCTGAAGGACAGTAATAGGACAATATAGTTAATTGTTTATTAGAAAATCTTTTAGTACGGATATCCTTTTGAAGAGTCTAGCTAATCACCCTGAGCACAGATTTGCTCTTCTCCTGGTGAGCAGCTCCATTTTATTGGCTGTGATAAAGCACCAACCACAAGTAGCAGATATATCCCGAATATGCTAAAGCAATTTCACATTTCACTGGAGAGAATTAGATTTGCATAGCTACATACTTTGTTGAGGTATATTAGTTTTCTTGATACTCGTTTTCCTCTCATTTAGAAAATATAGTAAATGCTTACATTTAAGGTTCATCTTTATGACTGATAATCAATATAACATATAGTGTTATGTGTAAAGGAAATAAGCTTTGAGATTTTTAAAGTAATCTGTAATAACATGAATTTTGAGGCAAAACTTAACTGAAATTACCTGAAGCCACTTGTAAAAATGTCCTCCGGGTAGTCAATAAGATTTCTTTGGTAAAATTTGGTCAGTCTTCAGCAGTAGCTACTAAGCTCCCACTGTAAACAGGGCTTTGAATTATCTGCTATAGACACAAAGGAGACATACACCTGAACCTATAAAAAATATATATGAGGAGAAAAATAATTTTGATATTTCTATTTCTTTAACTGAACAAAAAGTATTCCAGAGTAAAAGATTTAGTTGTTATGCACAGAGTATTTCTATTGAGATTATTTTCAAAGACAAGAATGTATTTGTACTTAAAAGCCACTGTTATTAAAAAGGATATATTATTTTGGTGATCCTAGCCTATGCCAAAAGCAAGTGCGAAATAGCCTTGGTACACATTTAACTTGACATAAATGATAGAGCTCCAGGTGATTGATCACCTAAGAGTCTGCTCTAGGGTTTTCTCCTGAGGAATTTGTACTTTATAATGGGAAGATCCAAATGTATTGTCTCTGATTTAATGAGTATTTCAGTACCCAAAGCCTAGTGTGCCTTGAAAATTCTTGGGATTTCCTTATCTTCCTCAGGCTCCAAACAAAACTGCTATCTGCCTCCATTCCTCTTGTGTTTTCCCACACACACACACCCCACCCTCTACTTCTCAGAAAAAAAAAGAAGAAGAAAAAAAATCATTGTTCTCAATATAATGTCTTCTACTATTTAAAAGTCATGGACATTTAGGGTGAAAGGAAAACTAGAGTCTCTAGGTGTTCCTACAGACTCCGCTTGCACACTTACATCCTGTGGCCCTCCATGCTGTCACATACACCCCAAACTTGTCTCCCTACCACTCTTCCCTGCTGTCAGTTCCCTGGGACCATACAGAAGAAGTTAATTTTTCTTCTGTCTAACAGCTCTCCAGATACGTGAAGATTATCATGACCCTCTGTGTTTTTTCTTTTCCAAAGAAATACCCTGGTATCCTTAGTATTTTGGCATGAATTTGAATGTTTTAACTATCTGGACCCTTTTCCCCAAAGCACTCGATAGATTGGGTCAAAACTCCCGTGCCAAACAGAAACGGGCAGTAATGTGATTGTGGGGAGTTGGCTGGTGGCACATCAGAAGTGCTGCACAGTAAACATTTAGGAACGGTCTTTGATTCCTTTAAGGAATGTGCCTTCCCCTTTTTTGTTTTTTAGCATGCAGCTAGATCATTTGCTTTCCAACTTTTTGTAAAGATAAAAGTAGAAGAATATATTAACTTTTCAGTTAAGTCTTCCATATGAGAAAAAGCAACGGCACACACATGGTGACCAGGGACATTGGCATCTGGCTGCAGTTGAGGGAAACAGTAGGTTCTGCAGCAACTCTAACATCTGGAGAGGGATCACTCTCGACCCGAAGAACCAACTGCTCATCACTGCTCAAGGGTGTCCTGTGGCAGCGTGGATCCATCGTTACAACTTCCACCTTCAAGCCAGCCTGGAAATCTGGCCTTCGGGGTCTTTTGGTTTATTATATGAAATTTTCTAATTTTTAAATTGTAGAGTGAGTTTTTTAAAAAAGGAGAGAGAAAGAAGGAAGGAAGGAAGGGAGAAAAGGAGAAAAGAGAAAAACAGGGAGTTAGGGAGGGGAAGGGAGGGAGGGAGGGAGAGAGGGAGGGAGGGGGCAGTCTCTGTTTCAAAACTGTGTTGGCCAAACAAAATGCATAAATACATCTGTACACCAGACATGGCAGGTTTGTAACTCCTGCCTACCAATCACTGCTGCAGATGTTGTTTTCAGGACTGAAGCTGTTTTAGAAGTGTGGAGCCAAACAAGCGTGGTCTGGCAGAGCCAGCATCAGGGGCCAGGACAGGTCTAAATGAGCCCAGGGCAGCATATCCTCGGGTGTCTGGCAGCAGGCTGTGGCCAGGGGTAGAGGTCAGCAGCAGTGAAGAGGTCGCACGCCCACCTACAGGGCGGCAGGCCTACCTGAAAGGCTGGTGGAGCCAGCAAGGGAGGAGCCTGTACCCACAGGGGCGCTGAAAATGGGCATGGCTTAGAGGTAGGGAATTCAGAGGCAGCCAGCGGGCAGAGAGTTTGAAACTAGAACCAGTTTACATGCCAGAAGGTGGGCTATAGGGAAGAAGGCAAGACAGAGAGCAGATACTAGAATAAGAGCACACAGCAAGGCTGACTGGATGCTGAACTACTAGCCTAGAGTTCCTTACTTTCTTCATGCCCAGAAATAGGATTGGTTGCAGAGCTGAGAATGAGACTGAACCTGTGGTGAATAGGAGGTGAGGGATGGTATAAAGGAGACAGAGGGAGGGAAGCAGGGGTGTGGTTAAAAAAAAAAAGGCACATTATCACAGGGGCAATTTTAATCTTTACCTAAAAATCCTATGGACTAAAGGTTGTTTGAAATGTATGAGGGGGGACCCCCAAAAAACTGGAATTATCTTCTGAAGGGCAGAACCTTGTAGTAAAGGCTTCCCTGCTTAGGTGAGTGTTCTAGGAACCCACTTGTGTCCGTGTACCAGCTAGCGTGGTTGTGAGAAGCAGCATTCAGCTTCAGTGAATTTTTTTGGGGAGACTCTTTCAACACATTTGCCCATTTCATGACGGGTGATTTACTCGAACTTCCTATGGAATGACAACACACCTGCCCACAACACACTGAGTGTTCAGCTGTTTTCTACCTAAAACAGCATGACTCTCATGGCCCACCCTCCCTATTCACCTGAGCTTGCCCTTAGTGACTCATTTTTTGTTTCCCTGGATGAGAAAAGCCCTCAAAAGGTAACAGTTTGCCAATGTGGAAGAAGTGAAACAAAAAACGGTACAAGCACTAACAGCCATCAAAATTGTCGAGTTCAAGAACTGTTTTGAGCAGTGGAAAAGGCATCTTGATAAGGTGTATTGCATCAAACACAGAGTACTTTGAAGGTGACTGAAGTTTAAACATGTGAGAATAAATACACAATTTTTATAAGTAAATTCTGGTTCTTTTTGGGTCCCCCTCTCATAAAAATAAATAGGTGTGTGTGCATATGTGCCCTTTTATTAAAGTAGAGCAATGATGAAACTATACCAAAGAAAAACATCCAAAACATTGATTCAGCCAAGCCTAAATATTTTATATAGGTAAAATGAGATATATAAAATACATATTGCAGATTATAATATATATTAATCTCCCTAGCCTGTGTGTGTGTGTGTGTGTGTGTGTGTGTGTTCCTAAAGCAGAATTTCTTGATAATCCTCATGAGGTTCTGAAATCAACTATATGAAAAGAAAAAGGAAACAGCCTAGTGACAGGTCTTGAGGGCAGTCCCGTGTCCTTGAGTTTGCCTCTATATACCTCGTTTGGTCTGGTACATGGTGCCTATTGGTGCTTATTTAGTATCTGTCTAATGAATGAATCTTTCACAGAATGGAAAGTGGTTTAAGGTCTGAGAGAGATAAATAAATAAAATATCTCTCTTAATTCATGCTTGTGGGAGATGTATTTTTCATAAAAATGATGATAAATAATAGGTTTAGAAGATTTTGTTTTATGGTAAAAATAATTCCAAGGTGTGTGTTTGTTATTTTTACTTTTAGATCCAAAAAGGCTAGAATAATCCATATTAGAATATAAAGTAAAAAATCATAGTCATATATCAGTATCTTCTTTTTAAAAAACTCTTTAGGGGTATAATCAAATGTAATATATAAGGGCTGTTCAGAAAGTATCCAGCCATGTGATATGAAAAATAAGAGGCATTAATGGCCGGATTTTTTTTCTGGATAGCCTTCATCCTCTCTCTCTCTCTCTCTCTCTCGCTCTCTCTCACACACACACACACACACACACACACACAAGGTCTGACAGTTAAGTTCAGAAACTCATCCAGAAAAAGTGCTCTAATACACACCTCATTGCTGCATATCACTACGGTCACCTTCGAAGTCCTCCCCTTGGGAAGCTGTGCACTGATGCCAGCTCCTAGTCCACTCTTCAAAGCAATTTTGGAACTATTTTTCTGGAATGACCATCAGAGCTGTCATCATCATATTACCTTTAATGTCCTGAATGTCATCAAAATGTCTTCCTTTCAATATTTCCTTTATTTTCGGATAAAGACAAAAGTCATTGGGGGCCAGATCCAGCGAGTAGGGAGGGTGCTCCAATACAGCTACTTGTGTACTGTCTAAAAACTCCCTCACAGACAGTGCCTTGTGAGAGAACTCTCTATCAGAGTAAGGTAAGTATGAGAATAGTTGTAATAACAAAACATATTAATAATATTGAACTTACTAGGAATAATAAGGACTCTTAAAAGACACACTGCTGTAACTGGATTTCTAAGACAGGCATTTCCTTGATGATTAATATTGATCTTTTGTATCTGTTTGCCATCTGTAAGTCTTCTTTGGAAACTTGTTTATGCAGATCTTCTGCCTATTTTTCAATCGGATTGTTTAGTTTTTTTGTTTTGTTTTTGTTTTTTTGCTATTGAGTTGTGTGAGTTCTCAGTATACTTTAGGTATTAGCCCTTTGTCATATATATGTGGCCTGATCATTAAATTTGTGAACTTGTCACTGTATGCTTATGTTAGCAGCACTGTACAAACAGCTTGGTGAGGTTTCATAACCTTGGTATATCTATGTCTGACACTTGTGTTTGTGTTGATGTGTATGGGTATCTTGCTGAGTGGCATTCATTATTGTTATTGCGTGTTTTTGTGTGTCATCACAAAATGTCAGAGCTTAAATTAGAGCAAAGAACAAATATTAAATTTCTGTTAAACTTGGCAAGAGTGGAAATGAAATCAGGGACATGTTAGTCCTAAGTTTATGGGGATAATACCATGAAGAAAATGGCAGTGTACCAATGGATTACACGTTTTTTTGAGGGGAGAGAAAGCGTCACTGATGAAGAGAGGTCAGGGTGGCCAGTAATGAGCAGAACTGATGAAACCATTGCAAAAATTCATGGAATTTTGCATCAAAATCATTGACTGACTGTAAGAAGCATAGTAGACCAAGTAAACATCAATAGAGAAACAGGAAAATCTTAACTGAAAATCTGGCATGAGAAAGGTGTGTGCAAAAATGGTCCCAAAGGAGCTCACTGATGAACGAAAAAAGCAAAAGAGAGTCAAAGTTTGCCAAGACCTTTTGGAGAGGCAAGACGATGTTTTGGGCCATGTTATCACTAATGAAACATGATGTACCAACACAACCTGGAAACAAAGCATCAGTGTGCACAATGGAAGTTAGTGAATTCTCCAGGACCAAACAAGTTACATCAGTCTGAATCAAGAGTCAAAACAATGTTGCTAACCTTTTTTTGATATCAAAGGAATGTTCATTATAAATTTGTACCAACTGGATAGTCAACCAAATTAACTATTTGGAAGTGCTAAAAAGGCTGTGTAAAAAAGACAAAAAGGACCTGCAGTTTTACCCACTAACTCATGTCTCTTGCAACACAACAATGCACCAGCTCACACGACACTGTGAGGAAGTTTTTAGCCAGTACACAAGTAACTGTATTGAAACTCTCTCCCTACTCACCTGATCTGGCCCCCAATAACTTTTTTCTTTACCCAAAGATAAAGGAAATACTGAAAGGAAGACATTTTGATGACATTCAGGACATCAAGAATCATACAATAACAGCTCTAATGGCCATTCCAGAAAAAGAGTTCCAAAATTGCTTTGAATGGTAGATTAGGCTCTGACATTGGTGTGTATCTTCCCAAGGGGAGTACTTCAAAGGTGAGGTATATAGCACTTTTTCTAGGATGAGTTCGTGAACTTAATTGTCAGACTTTGTATGATTTATGATTTTTTTGCCGTTCAGCAAGTTGCCTTTTCATTTATTTGATGTTTTTTTTTTTGCTATGCAGAAGCTTTTTAGTTTGATATAGTCCCACTAGTTTATTTTTGCTTTTATTGCTTTTGCTTTGGCGTTGGCTCAGAAAATCATCACCAAAACTTGTACAAGGAGCTTACCGCCTATCTTTTCTTCTAGAAGTATTAATAGTTTCAGATCTTATATTCAAGTCTTCAAATCCATTTTGAGTTCATTTTATGTGTGGTGTAAGGTTGTAGTTCAGTTTCATTGTTATGCTTATTGCTGTCCAATTTTCCCAGCACCATCTATTGAAGAGACTGACCTTTCCCCACTATATACACTTGCCTCCTTTGATGTTTGTTAATTAACCATATACACATGAGTTTATTTCTCAACTTTCTCTTCTGTCCCATTGATCTATGTGTTTGTTTTTATGCCAATACCATATTGTTTTAATTACTGTGGCCTCAGAGTATAGTTTGAAATCAGCCTCCAGCTTTGTTGTTTTTTCTCAAGATGGCTTTGCCTGTTGGAGGTTGGTGGTGGTTGCATACAAATTTTAGAATTGTTTGTTCTATTTCTGTGAAAAATACTATTGGAATTTTTATGGGGATTGCACTGAATCTGTATATTGCTTTGGGTAAGTTGAGCATTCAAACAATATTATATTTGAATCCATAGGTATGGAATATCTTTCCATCTGTTAGTGTCTTCCTCAGTTTCTTTCTTTAATGTCTTTAGTTTTCAATATGCAGATTTTTCATCCTTGGTTACATTTATTTGTAGCTTTTTTATTCTTTTTGATGCAACTTTAAAGGGAATTGTTTTCTTAGTTTCTCTTTCTGATAGTTCATTAGTAGTGTAAAGAAACAACACATTTTTGTGTGTTGGTTTTTACCCTGCAACTTTACTGAATTTGTTTATTAGTTCCATTAATTTTTGATGGAGTCTTTAGGGTTTTCTATTTATAATATCAAGTCTTCTGTAAATAGTGACAGTTTTACTTCTTCCTTTCCAATTTGGATGCCTTTTATTTCTTCTTCTTGACTGATTGCTCTGGGTAGGACTTTCAATACCATGGTGAACAAAAGTGGCAGGAGTGGACATCCTCATTGTGTTCCTGGTCTTAAAGAAAAATCTTTAAGCTTTTTACCATTGACTGTGATGTTAGCTGTGGGCTTGTCATATATGGTCTCTATTATGTTGAGAGTTTGTATCATGAATTGAGGTTGAATTTTATCAAATGCTTTTTCTGCATCTATTGAGATGATTCTTATCCTTCATTTTTAATGTGTTGTATCACATTTACTGATTTGCAGATGTTCCATTTTGCGTCCCTAAAATAAATCTACTTGATCATGTTGTATGATCTTTTTAACATATTGTTCAATTTGATTTGCTAAATATTTTGTTGAGGATTTTTACATTTATGTTCACCAGGGATATTGGCCTGTAATTTTCTGTCTTTCTCTCTCTCTCTCTTTTTTTTTTTTTTTTTGCATTCTTAGGTAGTTCTGGTATCAGGATAATGCTGATGTCATAAAATGTGTTTGGAAGAACTCTCCCATCTTTTATTTTCTGGAAGAGCTTGAGAAGGATTGATATTAATTCTTCTTTGAATGTTTGGTAGAATTTACTAGTGAAGCACTGTGGTCCTGGACTTTTGTTTGTTGGGAGGTATTTGATTACTGGTTCAATCTCTTGCTAGCAGTTAGTCTGTTCAGACGTTTATCTCATCATGACTGAGTTTTCGTAGGTTGTTTGTTTCAAGAAATTTATCTTTTTCTCCTAGGTTGTCAAAGTTGTTGCACAGTATAATTCTTCATAGTAGTTTCTTATTATTCTTTGTATTTCTGTGGTATCTGTTTCAACATCCTTTTTGTTTCTGATTTGATTTATTTGAGTCTTCTCTTATTTTCCTGGTGAGTCTAGCTAAAGGTTTGTCAATTTTGTTTATCTTTACAAAGAGCCAGCTTTTAGTTTCATTGAACTTTTCTATTGCCTTTTCAGTTTCCCTTTCATTTATTGCTGCTCTAATCTTTATTTCCTTCCTTTTACTAACTTAGGGCGTTGTTTGTTCTTTTTTCAGTTCTTTGAGAAATAAAGCAAGGTTGTTTCTTTGAGACTTTTCTGGTTTCTTGAGGCTAGCATTTGTTGCTATGAACTTCCCGCTTAGAATGACTTTTGTGGCATCCCATAAATTTTAATATGTCACATTAGCATATTTTTGTTTTTCTTGAGGTACTATTTGATTTCTCTTTGAAGTTCTTCTTCGACCCATTGCTTATTCAATAACATACTATTTAATCACCACGTATTTGTGCATTTTCCAGTTTTCTTCATGCAGTTAATTTCCCATTTTATAGCATTGTGGCCAGAAATGATGCTTGATATGATTCCAGTAATCAAATTTATTAAGACTTGTTTTATGGCCTAACATACAAGCTAGCTTGGAAAATGTTACATGTGCACTTGAAAAGAATATGTATTGTGTTGGTTTTGGACAAATTCTTCTGTAAATATCTGTTATAGTACATGTTCTAACATATTATTTAAGGGCAGTGTTTCCTTATTGATTTTCTGTCTGGATAATCTCTCTGTTGTAAGTGGGGTATTAAATTTCCCTACTATTATTGTACTATTGTCTATTTCTCCCTTTAGGTCTTTTTATATTTGCTTTACTATGTGTTCCTACTTATATTTAGTGCTCCTATGTTGGGTACATAAATATTTTTAAATGTTATATTTTTTGTTGGATTGACCCCTTTATCACTATTCGATGCCTTTCTTTATCTCTTATTAGATATTTATTTTAAAGTCTATTTTAACTGTTATATAAGGTCATACAATTAATTTCCTTGGCAAGGTTATAACACCTTTCCAAGTTCGTACAGTGCTGCCATCTCTACAAAGGACATGGTGGTAAGTTTGTGAACTTAATTGTTAGATTTTGGGTATGATGACAACTTTGATGGCCGCTCCAGAAAAATAGTCTCATAATTGTTTTGGAGAGTAGACTAGGCATTGGTGTTGGTGCATTGCTTCCCAAGGGGAATATTTCAAAGGTGACCATAGTGATATTCAGCAATTAAGTATGTAGCACTTTTTCTAGGGTGAGTTTGCGCTAGGGTGAGTTTGCAAAATTAATAGTCCAACCTCATAAATATAGCTATTTCAGTTTTCTTTTGGTTTAAGTATTTATTACTTTAAAAATGAAAAAATTAATAGAAATGATGTTGTGCTGGGGAAACCATTGAAAATACTATTGATAAGCAGAGAAGTGTTCAGTCAACCAGGATTGATTAATGACAATACTTGAATATGGAGTATCAATAGAATTCTAATGATTACATGATATTTAAGGCTAAAGCAAACTCAGAAGCCTTACTTTTAGCTATGATGTTAATAGGACTGTGAACTTTCGTGCTAAGTGTGCTGACTTACAGGATAAATTCAGACCTCAGTTAGAACTGTAAACTGTATTAGCGCTTATGTCCTTCCTAATGAAAAACACATTTGAAGTAGCACTGGATCTGGTCTAGTGGTTAACGCCATGGATTTTCCATCTCTTCTGGATCTCTATGGAAGAATGAAACTTGCAGCTATATTGGTTTCTCCATCTGTGTTTTATGTAACTTTAAGTCAGTTTCATAAAAATATTTCCATGTGCTCTACGGAAATAAAAGATTTCTTAAAAGAAATCATGTGTTTTTGTGGGTCTGCCCCCCTTCCAATCACCTCTAGATCCAGTTGCAACACCACATCAAATTGGTTTCAGAGCACAACTAATACAGAAACATCTCACAAGCTCATAAGGTCTGAAAAAAGAAAGAAATTTTGTAGCACAGTATCATTCAGTCCCATACAACATGTGGCTAGGACTACTGGTGCCATACTTTGTGTGATATGTTAGAGAATGCATTTGGACTGTTGATGTTAATTTGTCGTGATCACCAAGGGGTTGCAACTCTTTCTGGTCCATGCTGGGTTTTGCAGGTAATCAGAGCAGAAAACTCAACCAACATTATAGTTTCAAGACTTCCAGTAATTTTGCAGAATGTCATCATTCTGACCCTACAAATGCCTCTTTTGATGAGTAGGATGTTACGTAAATCCTTTATCTGACTGAAGTTAGTGTGAGACAGACAAACAAACAAGGGCATGAAGTTCAGAAAGCTAGTGCTGACATGCTCAGTTCATTCTTTCACCTATTCAGTCAACAAGCGGTTGTGGAGTTTGTTCTCTCCATGCCAGGGGCTGATCTCAGTTCTGGAGGCATGGTGATGAAACAGGGAGCTTGCATGCACTGATTTTATCATTCTGGATGTTTCTCAGAAGTTTTTAATTTCCTCGAAGACTTGGCTAGGCCACTCAGTGGCTCATCAACCCAGCCATGACTTAAAACAAGATTCTGGAACCATTTGCATCTGAATCACTTAGGACACCTTTAAGAAAAATCTGAATCAGACTTTCTACACTCAAGGCCTGGAAATCTGCATTTTAACAAACACCCCCCTGCCCCATCTGTCTCTTCACCCTGAAGTTTAAAAATCACTAATCCAAGAAGGTAGATCTTATATTAAGTGTTGATAATACACACACACACACACACACACACACGAACACACAAATAATAATAATAGCAATAATAGGAATGAGAGGAAACTTTGGGAGGTGATGGATATGTCCGTGGCTTTGATGGTGGTGATGGTTTCATGGGAATATCCTTATCCTCAAACTCATCATTATTCATTCATTAAATATGTTCAACTTTTTACATGTTGCACATTTCTCAATAAAGTGGTTCAATTTTTTAAAAATTAAAACATTTTTTAAATAAAAATGAATAAAACCCACTGGTCCAGGTATTTATTTCCAATATTATTATTAAGAAATAATAGCAAATGATTTGAGGCCAGAGTTGCAAAACTTGTGACCATAACCAAAATTGTTGTAATGAAAGCTGTGGTCTTCTCATTCTAACACTGTATTCAGAAAGAAGCAGCTGCAGACTGACTATATTAATGATTTCCAGAGCACATACTGAAAAAAAATAAAATATGCTTAACAGCATGTTTTAATATCCTATAAATTTCATCATTTCTCTTCTTCTGGTAATTTTAAAAAATATTTTTGTCTTGAGTTTTTTCCTTCACCAAAGAGCATTTACAATTGTTTTCTATCAGCTCCATGATGGTGAATGAGAGTGGGGAGAGTTACTGATGTCCTTTTGCTAACGTCGGAGGTAAGTGAATAACTCAAAATCGATGGAATACTTACCGTTAAAACTACAAATGTAGGAATAGGTGACAAAAGTTTCCTTTAAAAGCAGCAAATTAAAAAATCACAGATGTTGTTAAAAGCTGTTTTGCAAAGAAATATAAAGTCAGCTCCACTGATAATATTTGATGCCCTCTGAACATCTGTTAAAAGCCCTTCCTTCAGTTTTTGGTAATGTAGGTGAGGAGGAATCATTTTCCTCCACCCCTATAGGTTCTTGGATAAGATCTCCCAACAATGAAAGATTAACAGGAGAAAAACAAGTTTAATGACATGCATACTTCCTGTAGACATAGGACACAACACAGGAAAACTGAGCGTCTCCCGAAATGGCCCAAGCCAGCACCTTAAACACCATCTCCTACTAAAAACCACAGATGTTGGGGACAGGCAGGGGAGGTTAGTGATGAGAGGTTACCAAGAAAAACACAGTAAATAAAAGTAAGGTTGTTATGCAGATTTAAGTTGCTGCCTCCTCCAATAAGAGATTCTAGAGATCTAATCATCCTCGTTTTCTTGGTACAGAGAGGGAGACATCCTTACAAATGGAGATTTCCCTTATAAATATAAATGTGTCTTACAAAAGGGTAACTTGTACTTGGTTTTCAGAACTTCTTCTATTTTTGTTGTTTCTTAAAAATATCCAGTCTCCTTATGTTAAAGACACATATTTTGGGTTGACAAAATCTGCTTGCTGATAATATGTAAAAACTGAAGGAATTATTATAAACTACTTGCTAGCCTAAGGAATATGAGGAATATTATAATATATCTGGTAAAATATAAAATTCTTCTTCCATGTGTATTTGCTCAATAACCCCAATCAAATCAAAGACACATCACATAAAAGCAACTACTGATAAAAGAAAGTTCCCTCTTTCTTTTGCCTCAGCCTGGAGAATGGTCCTTCTTAAGAAGAAATCGTAGGTTTTTGTTCACCAACTCTTTAATACTAAGCACATTTGTTGCCTTTGTATATTCTCCTCCTAGCTGTTCTGAGCTCTGATATCTCATCAAAAATCATTTTTCTCTCAATCCTTTTGCAAGCTGTTTTCTTGCCTGGAATGCTTTCTCCCATGACCTCTCTTCCCTTTTACTTTGCACCATTTGATCTTGAAACCTGAGCTCATAAACCCCAGTCTGGGTAACCTTTGCTCATTCCCCTGGGCAGTCAGTTCCTTTCCCACCAACAATCCTCTGCTCTCAGGATTGTACCTCAGCACACATCACATTGTGCTTCCACGCACTGTCAGCCTCTAGAAATGTCCAGTCTTACTCATCGTGGAAACACCACTGCGAGGCTGATGGGCCAGAATACCCTAGCCTTTTAAGGGGTGGTTGTAAACTTCAACCCACAGAGGTGTTTGGTTTGGTCCATTCATTGTTGGGTTTTGTAACTGTTGTTTGTTTGTTTGTTTGTAGCTCCTATTTAAACATTAGGAGATTGCACAAGCCACACAAGTCTGGATTTCTGGTTGCTTTTAAAAATCAGAAGATATGGCAACACCGGACCCAACAGATTGGAATTTCAGGAAGAGTTGCCCCTAACATTAGGCCTAATGCCCTTTCACTTAATCCCCTTTACTCATTTGCTCCTGAAATTGTAGATATTAGAATTTGATTTAAATTCTAAATGCATTCGAGTGGGGTATAAAACATCATCATATCTATTCCAAGATTATCTTACTCTATATCTCAGTGAACTCCCATTCTCTTAGCTTTGCTCGTTCAGAGAGTCTAAGCTTTCCTAAATGCCATGTTTCTGTGTGTCTACCCTTCCAACATTGTAACTGCTCAGGCATCTAGATATTGTTAGCTCTTTGGGCTGAGAGTGTCTTTTTATTTCTGAATATTATTTTGCACATAAATGTTCAATAAATAGTAACGTGTTAATAAATTAACATTGACATGCGGTGTCTGTGTGGTACTGCGGTGTCTGTGTAACTCGCAGATTAAATTATTTCCTATTCGATGTTGTAGCAGAAAGAATTGAAGTAATTGTTAGGAGTATGAGATAAAACTAGGAAGGGATTAGAGCTCTTACTGGGGAGAACTCTAGTTAGTCACTGCATATCAAATGACTAACCCTTTGCAACTAAACCTTTAACTTGCATTCACATCACTTGGGGATCTTGGTAAGTTGCACTTTCTGACTCAGTCATCCCAGGTGGGGCCTAAGAATCTGCATTTTTAATGAGCTTCAAGATGATGCCCAGGCTGACACCTTGAAGAACAAGTTCAACATATTCAATTCTTTAATACAGAGTTTGATGTTAGTTAAGTGGTAGACCACCTTTCTGAGACACACTGTTCTCTGAAGACAAGGGCTGTGAGAGGCATGTCCACCTGCTTTTCACTATTCAGTGTGCTGACAACTGAGTTCTAGACTGGGGTAAGAAGTTTGCAATGGACCAGTACATTCCTTTTGTATAATAAATGTAGGACCTTTATGTATTTAGGAAGCCCTCACTTTGAAAAAAAAAATTGTTCTCATAAAAGAAGGTCCTTTGATTTCAGTTCAAGGGCAAGCCATCTGGCCCTCGCCTTGAGTAGTAATCAGGCAAATAGTGCCAGTGGCTTCTAGAAAAAGTGGAGAATGGCACTTCAGAATCTGTTCAAGGGCCTATTTTTAGACTCTGACAGCATAGGAAGAAGTGTTTATTTCATGTTTAATGCAACCTTCCACTTCAAACTCAAAATGTTTCTTTTCTTCTACTGAGTTTCTATCAAGCTTCCCAAGAAACACTGCCAGCTTTGCATATCCCTATCCTCTACGGTGATTAACTATTTAAAATTAAAAAGCCCCCAAAATGCAAATTGTGACACAGGTCCCTGCTGGGGTAGAAAGACAACTCAAATAAAATGTTTCCAGATGGTTTAGGCATTATTACCTTCTTTAGGTCATCGAAGCAAGTGAAGGAGCCTGAGCTGGACGAGTCAGTAAAAGTCATTTGGGGAAATAAGTAGCAGCTTCATTTTAAGAAGCCTGAGGAGTGCTGTGTCCTTCCTGGGGTCCCACACATTCAATTCTGCTAAGCAGCTGTTCGGCTCTGCTAAGAGCTGCCCAAGAGAAGGCTTGGATGGCTTATGTAGCCTCTTGTGTTCGAACCATTTACACTCCTAATCTATTTTGCAATCTCAAAATGTTTCTTAACCTGACAGGTTAGAATTTGAGAGCAAACTGGATCTGTTAATCCAGATCAATGGATCTTATTGTATGAGAAGAGTGAGTTATACTTTTCTTAGCAATATTGAGTTTTTACAGAAAAGAGTCTTGAAAAGGCAAATTTCTTACCATGCCGTAGCCTACCTGGAATCATTTCCCCCCCTTAAGCAATTTCGGCACTTCTCTTTCTGATTGTTCCTTAAATTGTATCCTCCACTTTTTTTTTTTTAAAAAAAGGAGACATTCAAGTTACTGCTTATCTCTAGCTTTCAGTCACAAAATCCATAAAAATTATGTTGCTTCAAAATAAAACAGTATGGATTTTGAGCAGGTGTCAGGTTGTTTTTTTTTTTGGTTTCTCACTTTGAGCAGGTGAAGCCCTTTCAGTATCTAGGACATATTAATCCCCAGGTACATGTGTCCTCTGTTGAATATACATATTTAGCATTTAAATAGCAATTTTGGTTTTCATAGTGTTCTGTGAACATTAATTAGCATTGCTTCACAGAATGCCTGTGAGATAGGTCAATATCATCATTTCCATTTTACAGATCAGAAGGTGGGCTGGCGGAAGCCAAGTGATTTGAATGAGGAGCTATCCTCAGGAGACAAAACATTATGTACTCTGAGCATCAGTGCCCCTCCACCCTCTGCTCACAGGGGCTTAGTATTAGGAAATCCAAAGATATTTCTGCTTTAAGCAGCAAAGGCACAAATTATTAGAGAGTTCAGTTAATTATTATACTACACAAACTAGGTCTGCTATGTGCAAGCAAGCTGCATCACACAGGTAGCTACTATCTGAAACAGGCTTCTTGATACCCATCTCTGTGGCAATATCATGGAAACACTTTCCTGTTGCTATTGTTTTTGTTTTTAATAGCAAGGAGGTACTATTTATGGTATTTACTCTGCAATGAAGATGATCTTAGAATCTACGGATGTCATTGCTATGACACCTATGAGGATGTATTGTCATTCTCAGTTTGTGGATTTAAGGCACTAAGGTTTATGGGTTAAATTTCTTGTCCAGATCACTTGAGTGATTTGAGGTCAGGCTTAGAATCAAACACATGTTTATGAATGATTTATCTTTGGTGCCCAAACGTCCAGATGATAAGCTTAAGTGTCAATTTGGAGAGAAAGACCTTATTGACAAGCAACCCAGGGTTGACTTCTCTCTCCTGTTCTTATCAATGACTCAGATGAAGAGACAAACAACAAGCATGTCATATGTAAGGATCCTGTGAAGATGAGTAGCATAGATATTGGATAAAAGAATAAGGATACACTAAATTTTCAGAAGGTCAAGACAGTGAGCCAGATCTAGAGCTGTGCTGATCAGGCCATACTAAGAAGGCTACCGAGTGTTTAGTTTGCTTATTATACTTTAAGGAGACCAAAAGCCAGCAGAGATGTGTTTAGAAGGCTAATAGGCACTACTGGGCTGCCAGCAGCAGACCTATACGATCATAGCCATCTCTTACGTGAAGGGAATAGAATCTGGGTCTGGTTCGAGAACACTAGATATTAGAATTAACACTAGTGGACAAGAGTTAAAGGGCCAAAGACTTGTTTAGTAGAGAAAATTTTTTGGACAGTCAAATCTATGCAACAATAAATCTGTCAACCAGGGAGGTACCAAGTCCCAATCATTAGATTCGTTTGACTGGAATAGTGAGTGGCAGGAGTAAATTTTTGGAGCCTAGCATGCCAGAGTCTGCATCCCAACTGTGCTATTTGCTCTGACGCTATCTCATTCTTAAAGAATCAAGTAACAGGGTCTACCACCTGTTACATTTCCTAGATTGTGCGTCATTGCCAATGGGAGCACCTAGTAAATCTTTAATGTTTGCTTCTTAATTTAGAGCATCGTTTCCCAAGTGGTGGTACACATACCCCTGGGGGTATGTGCTGGGCTGTTCAGGGTACACAAAAAATAATCAGTAATAGCAAAAGAACAAGTAAAGTAAAAAAATACAAAATGTTACTTATGGAACAATAAATATTAAGTTTGAATTACCATTAATGGAGACACTTCAAAATTAGATCACATTAGTGAATGATGATTGGTGAGGGCGTGGCTATGAACCCTTCCCCCAAACTGCTCTTCTACCAGTCGTTATGCACAGTTTCTAGAACTTCCCCAACATATAAATACATCTGTAGCCAGACTGGTCAGTCACTTACTGACTGAGTAAAAGTAAGTGCAGTGTCTTTAATCATGATTCTTTTCAAGTAGTTTTTTAATTTAATGTTTAAATACTTGATTATCATTATCAATATTTAACTGTGTTACAAATATGGTAAAATTAAATTTGTGGTTGGTACTTTTAGTGTAGTAATTTTTCTTTCCTCAATTAATATCTCATTTCCACTATTTTACATTAAGATCGGCTTTGGACAAAGTGTCAGTATTTAAAAACAGCTGTTTTAAAAACAAGGGGTACAATTTATAGAAATGGGTTTCAAAGTGGTACGCACATGGAAAAATGTTGGGAACCCCTGGCTTAGAGGGATCTTACAGAATTGCATTTAACATCAAATGGGCGCTTAGACAAGATGCTTTGTAGGTTCAATGTTATGTCCTGCAGGGCCTTTGATATCTAAATCAGGGGCAGGCTATTAATCGGGGGAAGGAATTTTGTCAATGGGGATATTTCATAAAGGAAAGTCCAGATGAGTTGAACATTTATTCCAAAGATTTTGCAACAGGTCTCTGAAAAGTATTATTTAAGTGTAAACAGAAGAACATTGAAGTCAGATGGATTTTCAATATTTTTTTAAAACTTTTATTTCATTCGGTATTAAGATGTTTTAAAGCATGTTTCACACATAAGTTGTACTTGAGATGACTAAATTTAGTTGTAAGAACTTTTCTTTCCCACGTCGTACCTCCTCTCCTTCATCCTTTCCAACCCTTTCAGTTGAGGCATCAGGAAGACATGAACTAAAAAGCTTGAATGCAACATCTTAATTATATAATATGAATTTTCTCTGTAAGAATGCAAATTAAATCTAATAACTTTAAACAATGGAATTAGCATATGTCAATTATACTTTTCATAGCAATTTTATATACATAATTAGAGGTGTGAGTGGCAAGACTTAGTATATGAGCATTGGTAGTAATTGAAGGGCCAGTAAGAGCAGAGATGGGCACTGGTGATCGCTTTGCCAGCCAAGAAATGCGTGCAAGGTAATCAGTTACTGGCAGTACCTACCATGAAACAGCTTCTTGGTAGCTGTGCCTACCTAATGAAACATGGAACATTTCCAGCTTAATTTCCTTAATAGTAATTTTTTCAAAGAAAATTGAAGGCAGCACAATGGTTTGAAGAATTTGAACATGTCACCTTGGTTACAGAAAAAGGAGGCATATGTTTTTGGAGATATTCTATTTTGAGGTTCGTTAGCACCATTTAAAGACAATTCCATCTCAGAAGATGATTTCTGTCAAATCTTGTATTCCAGTTTGGACTAAATCTGGAGCAGATTGAGTTTTTGCATCCTATTTTTATTCATGGAAAGATTATGTAAATTAGAACCACAGAGTTACTCATTTCAACTAAGCAGTGTTAAATTGAGAACAGGCAAGTTCTCGGACCAAGCCTCACTCCCAGGGTATTGCTTACTTGCAAGCACTTACTTAGAAGTCCTGTAGGCAGCCCACCCTGTGCCCACCACCGATCCTCAGTCCTGCCTGTGTCCGCACCTCCCTCCTCACTCTCTCTTTACTGAAATACAGAAAATGTCTTTTCTCCTGTCAAAGGCCCGTTCATCCTTTGTGCTTTGAGCCTCTTTTTTTTCCTCAAACACCTGTCTTCCTCCCTTTGTAAATTCCTCCCTTTGCCTCCTGCTTCCTTTCAAAATCCTTGAACAGTTTGTGAGCACCCACTGTGTGCTGCTCTAGTGTCTTCTGCATTTGGAAATGTCTCCCGGTCTCTGAGCAAAATAAAGTTTTTATTCTCTTATTCTCACAGAGCAGAAAATTCATGGAAACCTCCTTGCATTCTCTCTTATTAAATGTAATATTCTAACAGTAGCTGCAAGGAACCTGTGCTGCTTAACTCTGTGCCTCCAGACAGGATTCTTCAGTTGCTGGAAGGTTCTGATCTAGATGGTGGTTGGTGTTCTCTTAGCAAATGGGGGAGGGTGAAGGGGATGGCCAATAAGGGGTTTCACCACAGCTACGACTCACCCTTTGGAGGGAAAACTGGGGGACAGCCCTAGGAAGTGGAGCTAAGTTTTGGTTCTTCTTATTACTTTCCAAGGAGCATAAGCTATGGGCCCTCAGTGATATGAATTAGTACTTCTATTCACAGTGCCACCCTGATGTTCATTGCACGGTCACTGTGCACCAGACAGTCTTCAAAACATGTTGTGTGTGCTAATTAACTTAACCTTCATGATCACCGTAATATATTCCACATTTTATTGATGAGACAACCAGAATAAAGAAATATGAAATCCTCTGTGCTCCATCATATTTGTTAGAACAGGATTTAAACCCAAGTAGTCTGGCACCAGAACCAGTCCTCTCACGCCTGTCCCCGGGTTCTGTGTCATCTATTTAGGAAGATGGTCTAAGAAAGTCTAACTAGTAAGTGTCCTGTGTTCCCTCAGGCAGGTATACTCAGTGGCTTTGGTACACCTTACTTGCAAGAACAAAAAGTACAATCTATTAATCTTGACTCTTCTATGAAATTAAAGTCTGAAACAGAGAATTCTTGGGGTCCATTTGGGGCTTTTTCCTGTGTATACCCCATAACACGTGCTCCCCTTTCTTCTACGAAAATCTTTCCTCTTGTTAGTCAAAGGAGGCTCTAAAGTATCCCATCTTAAAAAGTGAGAGAAAAATAAAAGTAATTTTCTTCTAATACTTATATACATATACAGGTTAATTATCTACTATGTATAGTATTTGTGAGTATGTTCTAAATTAGGCATCAAATTTATTGTCCCTAAATTACCTGCAATTAACAGCTTTTGTTGAATAATTTATCTTTTACCCATCAATTCAAAATTTATTTAATTTATTTAATTTATTTCTGTATACAGGGTCTGGCAGAAGTAACGCCCTTTTTCAGTAGTTAATGGATTGTTACATTACAGAATTACATGCTTAGGATTTTGTTATAAAAAATGTGGTATAGGTTACCAGCTTATAAAAAAGGACATTATTTCTGCAGGACCTTATATATGTAGGACTCATTCTGGATTGTTCATTGTATTCTATTGACCTATTTGTCTATTCTTGTGCTGTTATCACACTATTCAAGTTACTCGAAGATATTTGGTGTCCTGCCTTTTAAGACTTCTGGACTCTAATAGTTATATTCAGCCACCATATTTTAGGATAAGCTTATCAAATTCTATATTTTGAAAGCTGATAAAATGTTTTGTAATTGCAATGTTTTTGTAAAAGGCATTTTTGAATACATTCTAATTAATTTTAACTATTTTATAAATTAATTTTTAAAGAATTGCTTTCTCATTCATGATTACGGTAAAATTTTCAGTTTATTCAGAGATTGGTTTTATATTCTTAAATTCTCTTTAGTAGTTGTTATATACATTTCTTATTACGAGTTTTGAAGGTCCATTCTGATGTATATTATAAAGTTAGCATGATTATTTTGTAAAGGGTATCAGTCAATTATACAACCATTACAAACAATAAAAGGAAGTTTATTGTATCCTCTCACCACTTTGAACATTGCATAATGTTTCTGATTTAGAATTGAGTGCTTTTAATTCCTTAAAATGTAGTTTTATTATTTTTGTCTTACAAAGGGACCCAAGCAAATTACTTCAAGAACTCAGAAACAAGATAAGATCTAATTTGAAACTATCCTGAGTGTTACTGATCAAGAACTATCAGAAATCCTAAATTCTAAAGTAAATTAATGAAAACTGAGTTTCCTGGATTCTTTTAACTTTCTGCTCTAATGTTTTTCTTTGCTGTTATTTAACGCTTTAAATTAGATTGGGAAAACATGGTAAAAATAAATGAAAGCAATGAAAATTTTAGATAGTGTTTTGTCCAAACTATGTTACCTGTGTATCCTGCCCCGGATTCTGATAACACCATTACCCCATTGGGAATCACTGATCTCAATTGAAGAACATTTGATTTTTTATTTGAAAAATGGTTGAAAAATTAAAAGTACATAAAAGTACCTTTAAATAAAGTTTCAGATTTATACCAGAAAGGACTTTATATTTAATTCTTATTTTGTCAATTTATTTTACTACTTAATAGATCTTTTATCTATAGAAATTTTTATGTATAACTGTCATTTCTTGATTTGTTAGGACATTTGTAAAAAGTTAACATTTAACCAGAGATACATTTTATTCTACATCTCTTCTTTTAAACTGCTCATTTAAATAATGTATCATATGAATAAGTATATTTTTAATGCTTTCACATAACTGTTCTTTTTGCCTTCACACCAACATTGTCCAATCAAAAGGGCAATGATTTTTTTCTCCCTATTTAAGAGGTGAGATTGACACAGACAATGTGATTTACTCACTATCACATTGCTGGTGAATACAGTACCAATCCAGTGGTCTTCCTTGTAAAATTAACTCCTTCCTGATATTCTATTTTAAAAAGCCATAAAACCAACTCTCCAGATTCCTATCTTTATTTTTTTTGTTGTTGTTGTTGTTTCTATTTTATTTCTCCTAACACTCTCTACAAGTGGCGGTTAAGGAGCAGAGCTATGAGGACACCCTGAGAAGAGAATCTTGAGGGCTAAGAGGAGAGCCACATGCCATTGTAGTGTGGCTCTCACACTAATGCTGAGTGAATAATCATGTAGCTGCAGTCAGCTTACATCTAAGCTCAGGTGACGTGAACACACCAATTTTGTGCCTTCTCTGTGTGATTGCAATTACTTCAAGTTTGTTTTGTCATCAAACAAGCAATTTTTCAATCAGTGCAGCTCATGTAAACCAGCACTCTAGTATGTGAATTATTTATTTATCATGTACTTCTTAATGCCCAGCCCCACCCTTCCAGAAAAAAGATAATAAGATCAAGGAGTTTCAAGAAAGATTATGTGGAAAGCAAGCATGTGAAGGACAAAGATCATATCCCAGTTGGTTCTCATTATTAAAAAAAAAAAAAAAGGTATATGTAAGAAGAATAAAATGCAGCTGTTAATGAGATACATATATTTGTTTAATAGAAAAACAAAATGTTTATCTACAAAGAACAAACTATACGCAAAGACTTATGTACCCCAGTGTTCATTGCAGCACTGTTCACAGTGGCCAAAACATGGAAACAACCAAAGGTCCCTGCGACAGATGACTGGATAAAGAAGCTGTGGTACATATACACAATGGAATATTACTCAGCTATAAGAAAAGATGAAATATTGCCATTTGCGACAAAATGGATGAACCTGGAGATCATCATGCTAAGTGAAATAAGCCAGACAGA
>PVJL010006634.1:28430-89248 GCA_004026885.1 Lyroderma lyra | reverse complement strand
TCCCCTTTCTCCCCTTTTTAACAGTGGAAATTTGGAAATAGTTTAAATGTTCCAAATTGGGAAAATAACTTAGTAAGTAATGGTAAATCCATACAATGGCACATTAGGCAGCCATTAGAATGATGGCTTTTTTCTCAACCACTATTTCCCAACTTCTTAGTTACCACAGCTACCGTTTTTTGCCATATATAATGTGCTCCAGTGTATAATGAGCACTCACATTGGGGGGAAAAATCTTTAATTTTTTAATTCAAATATTTATTTGCCTATATTTAGGTACTTGTTTTTTTTTGTATTATAAAAGAATTTTACGGAGTTCCCTGATGGTGTAGTGTCTTAAGGCTTCGGCGCTGGCACTGTCAGCGCTGCGGCCTGGGTTCGATTCCCAGTCAGGGAGCTACCCACATACCAAAAAGCAAAACAAAAACAAAACTTAAAAAAAAAAAAAAAAAGAATTTTATGTTCACCCTATGGTAATAAACTCAGCGTCGCCTATCTTATCAAGTTGGAGTCACTTACTCTGTGGACAAATATACATCGCTCTTTGTTTCATTTCGTTGAATCATTGGCTGAAATTGCTTTCGGTGCAAGTTTGTTGTAAGTTCAACAAAACGGAATTTCAGATTCCAGGGTATTTTTTTGCAGATGGATTTCGTTATTGATTTCTAGAGTTACACTTTTAACTCATAAACATAAGTAAAAGAATTATAAACATTTATATAGATACGAAATTAGTACTACCAACGTACACTGCACATACTTATTTCTCCCTCACAAATTTGGGCAAAAAAGTAAGCATTGTATTATGCATGGCAAAATACGGCAATAAGAAGACCCAAATTTTATTCAACTTCTCCAATAAGTCCTTTAAAGGAGGTAAGTTCTCTTTCTGACCACTGTGGGTGAATTAGACTGGTTTAAGCTAATCTTTCTCTCACCAAGAGATGAGCAAGGGCATGAGATGCAATTGTGACCAATGAGACAGGAGGAGATGCCTAAAGACCTCCAGGAAAGCCCTCTCACTCTTTTAGAAAACTATTAATACATGAAGACAGAAAAACTCCTTTTTACTTCCTGCAGACCCTGCTGTTTGAAAATGCAATTTGTGGAGCTGGTTCAGCCAACTTGTGACCATGAAGAAAATAAAAGGTAATGTGCTAAAGATGACAGAGAAGAAGAATGAATGAACCTAGATTTCTGATGACTTCATCACGTCTCTGAAAGAACTAACAATAGAATTACTCTCTCTGTGGGTTCTTGTGGGTTTTTTGTTTTGTTTTGTTTTGTTTTGTTTTAGTATGTGGGTAGTTCCCTGGCTGGGAATCGAACCCAGGTCGCAGCGTTGACAGCGCCAGCGCTAAAACCTTAAGCCACTACACCACCAGGGAATTCCCTCTGTGGGTTTTTTTTAAAGTGAAATAATATTTTATCTAAGATCCAAAAATGATGCGTTTAAAAGATGTTAAACAACATGAAGGAATGTTTACATCATTATATTAAGAAAATAACTTAAAATTCAAAATTATACATATATAGTAAGATTAGAAAAAAAATTTTAACAAGAAAAACAGGAAAGGGACACAAGGAAATTTTCTGACATGATGGCAATGTTCTAGATCTAGGGTTTGGTTTGTAAGTGTATAGAATTAAATTCATTGAACATTCGATGCCTGAGACCTGTTCTTAAAATTGTATTGTGTGTTAAGTATACAAGGGTTGTCTGAAAAGTATCCAGCCATATAATATGAAAAATAGAGGCATTTATGGCTGGATTTTTCCCAGACAGTCCTCAAATTTAATTTTTTTTAATTTAAGGGGAAATCCTCATAAAAAAATAAGGCTATGAGAAAATTGGTCAACATATGAACAACGACTGCATTTAAATAAAGAAGTATGGGTGAGTTTTTCCTCTGATTCCCCCTTTTTTTTCTGATAAGCACATGAAAAAAATATAGGAGACGAGGAGTTCCTTTACATATTCTCCATTTCCTCTTCCTTTGCCATCATCTGACAGGATTAGGACAACAGCCCTCTGCCATTGGCCATCCTGGATTAAATCTGACAGTTTAAACATCCTTAAAAAAGCTAGCGGAATGACGCAGACTTTCTTTGTGGGAGCTAAAGAAAAAGAATATCATTTACATTTCACATCCTGTTCAAAAACTTTAGCAACTCCCTGCTTACCAACTACAGGATTAAGTCTCACCTCTACTGAGCTTGCCAAAACCTCTGTAATTGAGACCCAACCCTGCCTGCCCACCTTATTACCCACAAATTCTGACTACTGAACCGTCCACTCCCATTAGGCTTCTATTTCAAGATTAAACTTTGCTTAAAATAAGATACAACTTTTCACCTGCTGAAACGGTGACTGTAATGTTAAATTAATTCCTTCTGGAGTCTGTTGTTCCCACACGAAACCATCACAAGGAAATAATATTTCACACACAGAAACAACAATATTGCACTTTCTCCAAAACTGGAAATGTAGCAGTGAATCCCAAAGTGAAGATTGTTGATATTAAATCTTGGAATCCAAAAATAGAGGTGTAAACACTGCAACCGTCATAGTGCTTACTGTCTATAAATACAGAGCAGGCCCTCGTATTGCTGGCGTTCACAGTCAAGCACTCAGGCCCCACACACAGGCTGGCCAGTGATGCCAGGTTTCTGGTACATCTCACTGTGCACCGGCTGGGGATCCTAAGTCCCACAAAGGTACTAAAACTGGTAGACTACATGATTTCTGTGAGAATCAAAGTGTCAAGGTGGTAAAACAATAACCTCACAGGGCTTTTTGAAAACATATAATCAAACATCTGCTTTGACCACTTTATGTTTCAAAATGAACTAATGCTAAAAGAAAATTTTAACACCTTGAATTCTGAATTTAGACACATGCATGCACGCGCGCGCGCGCACACACACACACACACACACAACCACTTGAGGCTCCTGATGTATGTTTCTGGCTATTAAATATGTATTCTTATTTGAAATCACTAAAAATAAACAAGGAACAAAACTATAACTATCACTATCCCTCCCTTACTCTATATGGATATGTATGTCCCCTCTGTCTCTGGGACCCTTCATTAATAAAACAAAGCCCTGAGCTAACTGGTAAGTAATGAAAACAAAAACATACTTGAACTACATCTGACCAGAGGTTAAACACGGCTTCTTAACTAACAGAGCTGCTTCATAATGAACTGAGTTATGATAGGCCACTCCAAGGCAGAGCAGGACAGACAGCCCTCCCTCACAGGCCTCGCTGAGGCATGCATGCATCCAAATCTTGAAGGGAAGGCAGAAGGTATGGATATAAGTTCCTCAGAAAGAAACCAAGAGAGAGCTGGAAGACCAGGAACTGCCCAGCAACCAATCCTGTTAGCTTCTATTTTAAATGTGCATTTAAAGATCACTGCCTTTCAATAATCTACCCCTCAAATAACTACTACTACTTTCCAGAATAGAGCATAACAGACTCCCCACTTAGTACCTAATTATCAATACAAATACAAAACTCAATTTCCCAGACAGACCTTCTCTACTGTCTCAGCTTAACAAAATTTCTTTTATAAGGGAAAAAGTCAAAAGTCCACAAAAGAAAGAGGTCTACATTATTCCAGTGTCCTCTCCTATTCTCACAAAGGCCTTCACTTCTTCAGAAAGGAAAATCTCACAGCATTTCAAAGCAGCCCATTTAGTACCTAGCCCTATCGGTCCAGCCCCTACTCCCTGTTACTTATATTTCTGAAGGGTCAGGAAACATCATCTTCTCCAATATAACTTGCTTATCCATTTTATTTAAACACACACACACACACACACACACACACACACACACAAACCTGTTCTCCATCTATCAGATAGTTATAAGCATTCCTATTTTTGTTCAGAAACACCCTCTCTTCCATGTGTCACCCTCTGCTCTCCTGGCAGTGCATCTCCTTGCCCAGCACCTGCCCGCTGCCTTGGGCTCTGGTCTTTCCAGTTTTCCCTTCGCTGCTCAGCCAGCCCCTACCATTCTCTATTCATCATTGTAATGACATTTTTACTCTAAAAGTGCCTTATCTTATCCTCATTTTCCAGAGGCAACTTCCTCTGCAGAAGTCACTGGATAGCACATTTCTTCTTGTTTTCATCTACAGATTAAATGTGACTTTTCACACTGGTCAGTAGCCAACTACCTCCTGGAGATGACCTGCTCATTGTTTTCCTGCCCAATTCTTGACTGAAAGCATTACTGGTTCTGAGAATTCCACATTGAGGATACTCGTTTTCTCTTTGTTTTTTCTTACTAATAATGCATGACTGTGGTGTTACCAGCATTCTCCTTAGAGAATCAACAATAAATCCCTCTTTCTCAGTTCTGTCACCTCAATACAGAGACAGCTGAACCATATAAACTAGCACCACATGGTAGAATTATCCAGGACCCGCTTATATACAAGGGCTGTTGGAAAAAATCCAGCCATACCTGCCTTTTTCATATTACGTGGCTGGATACTTTCCGGACAACCCTCATATACCAAGGCAGTATTTCCCAATCATTTTATCATATACTTTCTTGATAGATTTTTTTCAGTAGTCCCTATCACTATAACCATATTTTCAGTTTCAAGCTTAAATTAAAAGTTGAGAAAAAAAAGAAACTTGAATGCAGTACTATAACTTATCCTGCAGAATTCTGTTGCCAGTTTGGAGGGGTGAAGGGATGGGTAGAAGTAGGCTCCTTACAGTGAGATGATAGTATTGAAGAGATCAGTGCTAGACAAGTCAGAGCTGTCAAACAATTGTAAGTACATTGAAAACTCTGAACAATCTGTAAAGCAATTAAGCCAGAAGGACTACAGCTCGTAAATGAAGCAAACAGCAATGATGAGTTAACTACTCTGCATCCGACTAAATGCCTGCTCCTTACCACATTTAAATAAAAACTAAACATATTAAAGTCCTTGTCAAATTCCTTAAAAGAGAATGTTTGCAGGAAAGAAATGGTAAATTACTAATATAGCATGGACATGAATATGCAAGTATATCAGGAAAGGTTTCACTTAGGTTAACTAAGGGAATAGACACATACATGTACACATAAAGACACATGTATTTTATACACACACACACACACACACACACACACACACACACCCGCGTGCAGATTTACAGGGCCGTCGCAAAAAAAAAAACTGAAAACAAAATTTCCCAGAGAGAATTAAAAGGTAAAACAGTCAGAAAAAAAGATATGGAAAGGCACCTTAAAGAGACAAAAAAGCTTTCAAGCTAACAAGACTTCATTGTAACTAAAAGAACTGATTAATCCACCTAAAGATAAAGGTAATTCTAGCAGAATACCATGAACAACGATGATAATGATGACACTGCAACAACCTTATAAAGTTACAGTGGGGTAACATGTTTAAGAGGGTTAAGACTCATCTAAGATCACAGCTACATGAGTGGCAGGACTGAACCCAGGTCCACCTGTCTATACTACTGACCCAGGAAGGGCAACGAAAAGGAAAAGTGAGCTGTCCACATACAAATGCTTCCAAGGGATTAAGGGCAATCATGGAGATAAAGGGATGTTCAATCATCCAACTCCCTTGCTACAAATCCAGGCTAACCAAGCCAACTTATGGAGGCCTTGGCTGCTGATAGATCTTACCTGCTTCTAATAGTGGGACAGAGAGAAGAGGACTGGGTGGGAACAAGAACTTAGGAGACAGGATCATTTCAGGACTGTAGTTTGATTGAACAGCAGAGAATTTTGAATGACACAGACCTCCTCGGGAGCTCCTCTCACTTCCCACCACCCCAACCTCCATCCCCCCACCCCAATCACTGCTCACTCTTATATACTGGGAGGGAGTGGCAGATCAGGAAAGAGGATTAAGAATCATTAGAACACACCTTTGTAAAGAACCTCTAAGGATTAAGTATGTAACTACAACTCTAAGCTGTGTAACTATTATAACATACTAAAACTGACACAAGATGAAAGAGAAAATCCGAAGAGTCACACATATATTTAAGAACTGACTTCACTCCCAAAAACCTTCCCACAGAGAAAACTGCAGGCTCAGACGGCTTCTTTGGTGAAATCATTCTAGGGACTTCATTTTTCATCTTTGGCTGCTGCCATAAATGGGAAGTTCCTGCTCCTTTTCAATCTCAGCCTCTAATTTCCCAAAGAGCAGCACTGCACATGTGGTTTTAATAAAATCAAGCTCAAACCATTTTGAAGTCAGGTATATCTTTGCAAATGTAATCAAAAGCTACAAACCTCCTACCACAAAAACACACAAAATTTTACAGTCAATATCAGAGGGTCCACTGACCCCAGGAAACCAATCTATGGACACCCTAAGATGCTAAACAAATGAGCAGTGACTTAAGAAGCACAGTGTGATAGTTAAAGAGGGTAACTAAGGAAAGTACAAAAGGACCTGCCAGTTTCTCTACCCTCTGGTAAATTACAAATGGTAACAATGTGCTCCTGTAACCTAGAGCACTGAATTCTTCCTGATCTCATTCTAAAACTGTCTTTGGGTAATCTTCATTATCATAACCTTCATTTATTTTCTAAGTACCAAGAAATTCTTTACTTTTTTATTTACCTCTCAGGTCCTATCTTTTAAACTTACCCTGTCCTCAAAATTACCAGTAACTTCAGTTCCTAAATGCCTTTCCAAGATATCACTCTATTCTCTTCTATTATTTATATTTCCAATTTAATATAAGCAGCCCACCGTGCCACCTCCATGGCTCACATCTCATCTCCTTTGGGTCTGAGGAGTCACCTCCAAGGCAAATTCTGGTCAGGATGTATAGTTATATTCCCTATGAGATGCAGGAAGATGAAAAATGGAAATTTCATATTTCCCCCCCTGGTAGTTATCATTCCCAAGGTTACTTTCAGACAGTGGTTATTTTATGAAAAGAAACTCTGTCCTTCAGCCAGTGAAGTACGTAGTAACTTTAACAAAACACTCCTAAGTGTCTGTGTAGGCAGACTCCAAGACTTTTAATTGCAACTTCATAACTTTCTGCAAAACCATTTAAGAGGCTAACCAGAGCTGTGATTTCCAGTTAAATCAAAGAATGTATAAAAGATGAAGCACTTAGATAACCAAATGACAGGGTATAATTTGAGTGGGAAAAACCAAATTAAGTGTGGCCAAGAAAGAATATAAAGGACTCAAGGAAAGACTTCAATAAGAAAGACGAAAAAATTATTCAACATATTTTATCTTAAAATTACATTAGCTTTGAAAAATCACATAGTCTATGATTTGAGGTATACAGAGATTTAACTATAGATTAGGAGTAGAGCAGATTTGTGAAACCAAGGAAAGCCAAGTTATAAAAACAAAATATGAAAATAATAACAGCAAATGACAAGTGCAATATGGTGTACTTTCTGCAGGAAAGGAGTGATGGGATTTTAATTCTAATCAAGAGAGTACTCCCAGAAGGTTCCCTGGTGGTGTAGTGGCTAAGCTTCGGCGCTCTCAATGCTGCAGCCTGGATTCGATTCCCAGCCAGGGAACTACCCCCCCTAAAAAAGAGAGTATCCCCAAGATTCCATCACTGTATGTGCAAACATTATCTACAGTCCTTGCCTCAACTTCCACATATATTTCACACACTCCTCAACCCACTGGCTCTCACCGGTACCACTGCACTAATGCACGATAATTCCCTGGTATCACCTGAAATTCCATCACTGTTCTTTTCCTCCCCTGCCCTACTCCTGAGCTGATAATTACCAATCTCAATCTCTAGCTTTCCACATCTAGGGCTCCCATACTTCAAAGTTAGCACATCAAAAATCAACTCCTCTGCCTCCACCCAAAACCTACTCTCCCTCCTGCTGCACCTTTCTCAAACACTGCACTACACATGACCTAATTCCCAAAGCTGTCCTACACCCCTTTCCTGTCTCACACTATGAACATCCACACAAATGCTGTCTCTTAAGTGGGTCTCAAATGCCATCCTTTCCTCTACTTCTCTACTCCACACATGTGCTTGGTTTAGGCCCTCCACAACTTCTCTAATACAGCAGTCCCCTAATAGCTTCCTCTCTGTCTTCAATTTCAGCACCCTCCAATCTATCTGATTCACAGCCATTACAATATCAACCCAACTGCTGAAAACTTTTCAATGGTTTCCGTCGTCTGTGAGGTTTTTTCAACATCTGGCTCTTATCTACATCTTCAATTCTTCCATTGCCACCATTCACCTCCTCCCCCTCCTCAACACACACACTCTCTCCTCTCTCTCTCCTCCCCTCTCCTGCCCTTCCCTCCTCCCTCTCTCTCATACACACACATACACAATGCAGGAATAAATAGAAGTACTATTTGTGTTTCTCTGAATGTATCTTGGGGTTGGGCAATTCCTTTGCATCATGTAATTCTCTTTTTCATTTCAACATTACCTCAGCCACCTGGAAAACACTTACCTCTCATACCCTACTAGGCTTTATCACTTTGTAAAGCCCTCCCTGACAACCCCTACCTACCTCCAATTAATCACCCTTTCTCTATACTCCCTTCCTTGCTTTGTACATACTTCTATTAATGCACATAAGACAGACCCTATTATCTATTCACATGAGTATCCATCCTCTCTACCTGACTGTGAGTTTGCTGATAGAGCAGGGCCATGCCTTTTCTTTATCATTAAAATGTAAAAGTATGGTTCTAAGTCATTCAGTAAACATTACCTGAAGCTAACTAAAACAATGTTTCGCTCACTGAGATTTCATTTCACATTTGAACTATCCCTAAGAGACATTTTTGAAAAGAAAGATACGTGAACACAAAGAATATAAAATACAGAGTTCGAGTTTGTGTAAAAAATATTAACACAAGATTGCTGGGAGAGCCAGAAATTCCGAGAAATCTTTCAAATGGATGCATGGCAACAGAATCAAAAAGAAAACATGAGAATAATGCAATAAAAATACTGACTCAAGGACAGAAGACCGACACTTGAGAAGATACAAAGCAGAATGTGCCGAAGCTAAAGGAACTAGAAGTCCTGATTCTTGTTTTTTCCATCAGATATGACCCCATGAGAAATATATGAAACAAACCAATTACCTAAGCAACTACTTTGGACAATGGTTTGTAAACTTTAAGAATGACAGAATCCATTCTAAATTTCCTACACTGTGTTGACCAAAAGAGTTGGTAGTTTTCAGTGCTAGACGGATATGAGAGATCATCATCAATCCCTCCATTTATAATAGGAGAAACTGGGGCTTAGAGAATAAATTACTTACCCAAGATCTCACCACTAGTTAAGTGAAAGGTGAGAAATGAGGACAGTAGGGCAGTAACTTCCACCTTCTGTGTCTGGGGTGCTTTCCACCACCCCATACTATTCTTTAGATAAGACATGTGCTTTATTGTTATATTTTGTTCACACATGAAGAGTTGTTTTTCTTTCTTAATTCTGGCAGACTATAGGTGGTATCCAGGTTTTGTCTAAATGTCAAAAATAGCTTCCACAACTCATAGATTACTTTTATCTTTCATTCTTTTCTTCTCCTAACAAGAATAGCAACTACCAAAAGTGTAGGTCTCATCAGGTTAGATAAAAGCTTCTGGTAATAATGCTGACACCAGAACATACCCATTATAAGTCATTACTTACCGTATTTTTTCGTGTATAAGATGAAGATGCCCTCTGTGTATAAGATGACCCTCAATTTTTGGTCTGACAATTTTAGACAAAAGTATCGTCTAATACACGGAAAAATACAGTATCTTGCTTTGTACAACCTAGCTATCACTTCATTGACATTTCATTTAAAGTACTAACATAACATTTCCCTCACTAATCCTAGTGAAGCAGTTTCATTTTATACTAACGAGAAAGAAAAGTTAAGTAGGGACAGGGTTAAATAGACAGGATCAACCTAGAATTGGAGAATCTGAGAACCACTGAGGCAGTGGGATATAACACATCTAGATGGTGGAACATTTTAAGTCCACAAACAGAAACTCTGGGTTCCACCAATAAGTGTAAAGTCAAGTATCTAATAACAAAATTATCAAAACATAATGACAATAATGTTAACTGAATGTCTGCAATGCTTTAGGGACTGTTCTAAGATCTGTACACATCATCACAAATTCCCACAAAATACCAAAAAGGAAAGTGTGCAGTAGCAGCACCAAAATTTCTATATACAAGGTGCTCAGAGGTGGTAAAAGGGAGTAGAGGGCACAAAAGGGACTTGGTTCCAACCCTTCTTAACAGAGCAGTAAGCACCCTGCTTACTAGGCTGTATGTATATTTGAGGTAGTAAGAACCTTGATGTATAAAGCACAACAAATTTACTTAGATGGACTATTTATGGAGCAAGGTATGAGGGACTACAGCCACCTTTCCCCCAATCCTACGTACCTCTTAGCACCACATGAAAACTGAGGGCCCCAAAGATGAAGGGCTCCATCTAAGGTGACAGAGTAAATATGGCCAGAGCTGGGACTTGAACCAGTTTATGTGGTTCCAAAGTCCTTTCTACTCTATCACACCTCCTCCTTCTCTGTATATGCCCCAGTCTAAGAACCACATAAAATTAGTAGTTTGAAATTTCACAAATCATGATATGTGAAAAATAAATTACACCTCTGAGAGCTATAAAGTACCATCTACAAAGTTAATTTTCTAATGCGCTAGAATACCACGCATGCTACAGATTCAACCATTCCTAAGGTAAGGCTCAAGTATATTTTAAACACACAATCACAACTGACAGAAATCGTTTGTTTTTTGTTTTTTGTTTTTTAATTTTTTTGGCAAGGGGAGGGGCAGATAGAGGTAGTAAAGAAGAAGAGAAAATGGTCTCCTTCAAGAGCCCAAAGTTAGTTTTGGACCAAGCTGGTTCATAAGAATAAAAGAATTTGGGGATTATGCCAAATACTGAGTTTAAAAACTGAGTAGAATCCAATGACATTCAATATCTTAATCATGACTCGAGAGCCTGAAATGCTCATATTTTAAAAGGAAATTCATTTACTCATTTAACCAAATCTAGGCAGGCCTGGGCTAGGAGGCATTATGGGGTCACTGGGATGTGCAGGACACAGTTCCTGCCCAGAAGTACTTAGAGTCTACTTAGAAAAATCAGACAAATGTATGGAAGGATTAAAAAAGAACAGCAAATAAATAAATTTGCTGAAAAAGCAACCTAACCTAAAAGGGTGAGGTGCCAAGAAGCTGGGGAACTGAAGGAAGGAGAGAGAAAACACTGGGCTTTTCAGGAAACTGGTAGCACTTTAAGATGGGTCTTGAAAGGAAAAGGAAAATGAGAATTAGTGGCAGGGGGCAGGGAATACATGAAGGTCCAGAAACGGGGGGTGGAGGGTTGGGGGAAGAAAAGGTATTAAAAAACAAATCAGCAAATATACAGATGTTCTCACAAGTGCACAATGAAGTGTATACAAGGATATTCAGAGGATACTGGTTAAATAAATTATAGTACATCCACACAGTGAAATATTATGCAGCTTTAAGGCTGAATGACACCTGTATATATATGTACTGATGTATGAGGTTACACAATTAATTCTGTGAACTCATCCTAGAAAAAGTACTACATAACTCATTGCTGAATATCAACTATGGTCACCTTCGAAGCATTCTCCTTGGGAAACTATGCACCGACACCAGAGACTAGTCTACCCTTCAAAATGATTTTGGAACTTTTTTTTTGGAATGGTCATCGTACCCAAAATCTGGACAAGTAAGTTCACAAACTTGCCATCGTGCACTTACGTTGGCAGCACTGTACAAAAAACTCGGTAAGGTGTCATAACCTTGGCTAGGTTATAACACAAGCTCTGATGGCCATTCCAGAAAGAATTCCAAAATTGCTTTGAAGGGTAGACTAGGCGCTGGCATTGGTGCAGAGCTTCCCAAGGGGAGTACTTCAAAGGTGACCATAATGATATTCAGCAATGAGGTATGCAGCACTTTTTCTAGGATGAGTTACAAAATTAATTGTCCAACCTTGTGGTATATTGGTACAGAAAGTGTACATAGTATGCACCATTTGTGTTTACAAAAAACAGTATTTACACATACATGCCTGTGTATGCTGACATTTTCATAAACTATCCACGGAAAGATGTAAAAAGAAGTTATAAACAGTGGATATCTCCGTTGACTGAGGACACATGTAGGTTAAAACCAAGGAACCATCCTCTGCAGAAGGCAGGTGGATAGAGAAGATTCTAAGTATCAGGTTAAGAGGTTCAGACAGCATGCAAACTCTAGAGCAGGGTTTCTCCACAGCGGCACTATTGATATTTAGGGCCAGATAATTCTTTGTTGTGGGGTCTGCCCTGTCTTAAGACCTTTAGCAGTATTTCTTGCCTCTCTCCACTAGGTGCTGATAGCACTTCCCCCTCACCACCACCCCTGGTTGTGACTACCAAGAATGTCTGTCTCTCAGACATTACCGAAGTGCCCTGGGAAACAAAACTGCCCCTGGTTGAGAATCACTGCTCAAGAGCCAACAATAAAACATTCTAGTACTATATTCCTACAAGTTAACAACAAATGTAATATATATTCAGATATGGATCTAAGGAACATATTGAATGTTGTTTTGAAATGACCTTCACATCAGTCACCATTTCTCAAGTTATAATATGCACTGACCCTTTTCCATCTCTGCAGCACAATTTCACCAGTTAGTAAACCAGCACTGCCCCCAAAACAGAATGCACTCTATAAATCCAAGATCTTCCAGAATGCCAAGAAAGGCAGCTCTCCCACAGAAATGTAACAGAAAACTGTGTTTTGGCTCAGCTTTTGAAAATCTAACATAATTACTGACATAATAAGAATATAATTACTTGCATTATCCTAATAATGTTTCTTCTCTTAACTCCTAAACACCACGCAAAGTGCAGGACACTGTTCAAAAATAATAAAAAACAAAATAATAATAATATTAATATTAATATTAATAATAATAATAATGAAAGACATCACCCTTGATTTCAAGATTATAAAAACGGTTAGCTTATGAGCCAAGGGAGGCTTTAATTAGATTCTATAATCACAATTTTATTAAGCTTAAAGCCATTTCTAATATACCACAATGAATAAGGAGAGGAAAAAAATCAAGAGATCCAACAGGCTTGAATAGTTTTCAAACACAGAACTAAAACTTTTGTTGACTCTCCTGTGTCTGTTCTTTTCCCAATGCCAGAAATCCAATAATAACCTGGCAATGTTGGCTTCATAGTTTGAAGTCACTGATGCCTCCAATACTCTTGTAGGTGAAAAGTTCTGGATTTCATTCTCACGAAAGAATGCTCTTCAAATTCTAGTATGTGCCGACTACTGTGCTTAGCTCTCAGAAGGTTGGCTCTCTTGTGGAGGTGACCTCCAGTGACCTGACTCTGCAATAAATACACCTGTGAGTTGCTATGGAAGGTGCTTAAAAGTGTCCGCGGCGAAAAAAAGAAACTCACCATTCTAACTACTTCAGGGTAAGTCTGCTCTGTCAGACAGCCTCTGCTTATTGTAATGTAGTCCACCAGTTCATTAAGAGTGGAGCGCTTGTATTCTTTCATTTTAAGATCAGATAGCGTGTCCATGAAGTCAAAAATGACACAGCACTGCTGAAGTTTCTTTAGGAACAGTTCAGGCTGCTCTGAGGATGGAACGTCTAAGAAAAAAAAAGGAAATGGTGTGAGTCTGTCATCAATTTCTAGGTAACAGGAATTCTCTGTGAAAGTTTCAAAAGCAAGCTCAAAAAAATAAGAATTCACATGACAACAGTGTTTTTAACAGTTACACATGGGCAGGAGGGGACCCCATAGCCACTACTCCACAGATCTCGTCTTTGAAAACTACATGGTACCAACACAATTGACAGCGTTTGCTGTTCCACAACCAAAGGTTGACCAAAACCCCAAGAGCCATTATAGAATTGGAGCAAATTTTAACCAAAATCATCCCAATGTCAACACCCATACGCCACAAACCCTGAAAAGGGTCAAATTCCCCATTATATGGTAAAAGCCGGAAGTTTTCACTGTTGGTTATTTTTTCTTTTTGGTAATCTGCCTCTCCCTCCTCTACCTTCCCCCTTCCCCCTTATTGTTGGTTTAAACTAGTTTTACTAAAAAATTTCAAAGCAGAAATGTCAGTGGATGCATTTAAATTTCATGCTGACATCTTTGATATTTAAAGCAACTTGTATGTGTGTCTGTTTATATTTTTTGTTTTGGCTTGATATCTATGAAGTTTCTTCCTCCAAGAAACTTGAAAAATCAACAAAATGAAAAAATAACTCCCTCAAAAGAGCACATCAATAATGGGACAATAAGAGCAAACTCTACTGAAATCTATGCTCGCTTGGTCCATCTTCTTCTCTTCCAGCGGGAGAAAACCACTAACACCTTTATTAATATGTTCTGAGAATAAACATCTATTCTTTCCCCACAAACAGCAGGTCAGGCACTTGGTTTGGTGTCATTTCCAAAACACATGTAGAAATGTTAGGTTAAAATTCCCCAATTAGAATGGAAATCTGATCTATAGTTAAACTTGAAACATATCAACTAAAGTGGTAGATAGCTATTCCATTCCTATCATCTTTCCACTATTTTATTCCCCCAAACTGGAGCTTTCTTAGAAAAACAATGAAATTATAACCAGAATAAGCTCTGTGGCTTCATCCAAGACAATTAACTCACTAATCCTCAAAACATTCTGAGAGGTACCCAGGTGGCATTATATTATTTTTCTCTATTTTGCAAAAACAAAAATAGAACCAGTCATCGAGGTCCCATAACTGAATGAATTATGGAGTTTAAGATACAGTGCCCAGGTCTCTAACTACACTCTCATATTCCCTTTGTTCCACTCAAGAAGGACTTTAACAATGTTTGGCCAATCACTTGCAAACACCTTTAGTTGCCACCCTCCCAGTAAAGGCTTTAAAGTGGCTTCGAAGCCTGGGCCACCTGCTCACTGGAAGTACAAAAGTTAACAGCACGCATCTTACAGCCACCCCACCAGGGGAAAGGAGTGAAGGCTAGGCTCCTATTCATAGGGTCCACGTGACTCCTCTCCACAAGCCCCTTCCCCTCCTTACATCCCACAACCCAAGTGCTAGCCCAAGTTCCCAGCACCTCATGGATAATTCCCCCCAAACACTGCCTACATTGATATTAACTTTAGGGTAAACCCTAATAAGAACAGACAGAACACCTGAAAACAGGATTTCACTACTAGATATAAGGGAACGAGAAACAGTCAATATACTTGAAGGTCTGACAATTAAGTTTGTGAACTCATCCTAGAAAAAGTACTACAATCCTCATTGGTAAATATCACTACGGTCACCTTCAAATTACTCCCTTTGGGAAGCTGTGCACTGAAGCCAGTATCTAGTCCATTCTTCAAAACAGTTTTGGAACTCTTTTCTGGAATCATCATCAGCGCTGTCTTCATATTACACATAAAGTCCTGAATGTCACCAAAATGTATTCCTTTCAATATTTCTTTTATCTTCGGGTAAGTAGAGAGGGTGTTCCAATACAGTTATTTGTTTACTGGCTAAACTCCTTCACAGACAGTGCTGTGTGAGCTGGTGCATTGTTGTGATCCAAGAGCCATGAGTTGTTGGTGAAAAGTTCCGGGCCTTTTCATCTAACCTTTTCACACAGCCTTTTCAGCACCTCCAAATAGTAAATTTGGTTGGCTAGTTTGTCCAGTTGGTACAAATTCATAATGAATATCAAAAAAAGGTTAGCAACATCCTGCTTTTGACTCTTGAAGTGACGGAACTTTTTTGGTTGTGGAAAATTAGCTGACTTCCATTGTGCATTTAGACACTTTGTTTCAGAGTCGTATTGGTACACCCATGTTTCATCACCAATTATAACACAGCCCAAAACATCATCTTGCCTCTCCAAAAAGTCTTGGCAAACTTCGACTCTCCTTTGCTTTTGTTCATTGGTGAGCTCCTTTAGGACCATTTTTGCACATACCTTTCCCATACCAAGATTTTCAGTTAAGATATTCCTGTTTCTATATCAATGTTTACTTGGTCCACGGTCCACTGTGCTTCTCACAGTCAGCTGATGATTTTGACATACAGTATGACAAATTTTTGCAATGTTTCTGTCAGTTCTACTCATTACTGGCTGCCCTGACCTCTCTTCATCAGGGACACTTCCCCCTCAGAAAAACGTTTGATCCATTTGTACACTGCCATTTTCTTCATGACATTATCTCCATAAACTTGGACTAACATGTCCGTGACTTTACTTCCACTCTTGCCAAGTTTAACAAGAAATTTGTTTATTCATTACTCTAATTCAAGTTCCAACATTCTTGCAAGGGCACACAAAAACACACAACAATAATGAACACCACTCAGCAAGACATTGCCACACATCGACACGAACACAGCTGTGAGACACAGATATACCAAGGTTATGAAACCTTACCAAGTGGTTTGTACAGTGCTGCCAATGTAAGTACACCACGGCAAGTTCATGAACTTAATTGTCAGACCTTCTATATATTTACTGCTACTCTCAGCATAAGTTAAGTTATAAATTCAGAAATTATTCCTAACCAGTGAGTTTCCACTCCCACCTCCACACCCATAGGTCCCCAAAGGCCTAATGTATCTCACAGTCAAAGACTGTGAGATCTGCTTAAGCCATGAGATTGTTTCATTCTATCAATGCACCAGAGACTTAATCACTTTCAAAACATCTAGCTTTACACTATTAAGAACTAAGTTTAGTCAGATCAAACTTTCTCTTTAACTGTTACCTGTGTCAGTGTTTAAAATAAATAAACAAAAACTAAACAAGGCTGCTTATGAACATGACTATATATCCTTATCCAGTGGCTAATTACATATACAGGATCCATTATGGTTAATTACTAAAATCTTCTAAGTTCTAAATCAGACCCCATACCATGAAGCTGCATGAAGTTTTGATGCTATGCAGAGAACAAGAAAAAGCTTATGGATGTAACATTAAAGTTAAAATCTTCAGGAGAAATTCTAATTAATCCTATTTTGATATACTAACTTTGATGAAGCTTAAAAACCAAATCATTTAAAGAACTCCATAATTCAGCACATATTAATTATGAGAGAATCTATAAATGATAACCTTTCCTCAAAAAAGCAAACTATATTTAATCAGTGAAAACAACAATCTTTGTGGCCATTGCAATAATATTAAAGAGATTCATATACATATTTGGCTATTTTAAAAATTCAGGCAGTTAATATTTAGTCCCTTTTTTTTTGGGGGGGGGGGGTTAGGTAGTTGACATCTATTCTTTATCTAAATTGACGTAATGTCATAGACAAACGTGAAGCAGGCTATCCACCTGCCTAATGGAACACTGGTAACAGCTTACATTTATCAAGTTCTATTGGGTATATTTATTGAGTACTATTCTAAGCACTTTCATATTATATCTCATTAAATCCCAACAACAACCCCATAGGGTAGGTACCTATTCCTAATTTAACAGATGATAAAACCAAGACACAGAGACTCAATGACTTCCCCAGAGTCACAGAGTTAACAAGCAGTGGAGGGGAAGCATTCAAGCCCAAGCAGACTAGCTCCAGAGCCTGGACTCTTCACCACCTTGCAATATTCACATTCAATGAAGGGCAAGAGTACTACCTATTCCATAGAACAGGGTATGTGCAGAGAAAAGAAGAGGAAGAATGCAGAAAGAAATTAACAAATTAACCTCCAACATGCACCCTTCATAGAGGATCATACTGAACCCCTTCTCTCTCCCGCTTCTAGCCAATTCCCCAGAGACCGATGCATGTAGCAATAAGCTACATTTTATCCTTTATCACAGACTATTCTTCTAAAATGATCTCCTCTCCTTAAGTTAAAGAACTTAAGTAATCAAGATTGACCAAAATAAAACGGAGGGAGAGGTTTCCTTGAAGAGTGAATTCCTTTACAGCAACAAAGTTTTTTTTAAATTTTAATTCATACTGAAGGATGCCCTAACTTAATCAGTCCAGGCAAAGGGTTCTTACTGTAATAGTTGGCCCTTGAATTGCCCCACATAGCTATGCTGCTCCCAACCTTCTTCTCCTCATCTCCCTAGTCCCATAAAAGATAGGATATGAAAAGGTAGGAAGGCCAGGATCAGAGAAGGAACGCTCTCTGAATGGTCTACAAGGTTTCAAAGATACAAGTTTAATGTCTATGGAACTAGTCCCAGAAGCAGATACAAATGTTCTTTTTCTAAAAAATATTTATAAAAAGTATCAGGTACTAGGCCATAAAGCAAATAATCACAAGTGACATAAAGAAGAAATCAGACAGACACTACATTTTTACCACAACACAATTAACACCAAATTTAACAACTCAAAGTTGCCCACCTCCCAAATCTAAGCGTGTGAAAATCTAAACACTTCTGAAGTAACTTAGATTGAAGAAAAAAAACAAATTCTAGACATTTGGAAATAAATGTAAATTAGAAAAATTAAAAGCCATCTGAGAATCCCAAAGCAGACCAGGCGGCGGATGCTGTGTTGAACAGTCAACAGGAACCATACGCATTCCAGCCACAGTCCATTCACCCACCCCCGCCATATGTGCATATGTGCATGTGTGCATAGGCACACACAGCTCCCTCACCCCCAGTACGATTTTGAGGGATGTCTATTTATTATTTATTTATTTGTTTATAATTGGCAGCAGCAGCAGCTCATTCCACCCTAGTCAACAGCTTCCATTATTCCATCTTATCTAATGTTTGGGGACACAGGATCATGGATCCAATATCAGCCCACTTTCCCTTGGGGTCTTACTCAGTCAGGACTTTGCAAAGCAAAAAGTAGCAAAGGTAGAAGAAATAAAACATGAGATCCATGGTCTTTTGGATTTGATGCTCTGAGATTTCAGTCAATTGACATTATTGAAAATCAGAATGTTAAATTCACACTTGCAAATATGCCAACCAAGTAGTAAATCAAGAAAGCCCACAGCATTATATTTATTAGCCATAGTATCACAGGAAGAAGGTAGATTGGTTAAAAAAAAAAAAAAGATTTGGGCTGGTAACTTATTTACACACAGGCTGTTAAAATATATGTGGAAATTTAGTAAATAAATATTTCTAAAAAATGATTATGATTGTACTAGAAGCTCCAATGAACAATGTTTATAACCAGTTACCTCAAATGATCTGAAATAAAATTCTCCTAAATTAACTATGGTTTTCACCTGAAAATGCCCTAAGATAATACTCAGGCCTTTTATATCCATTTCTCCAACACTCACAAAAAATAAAGGTACCAACACTGATTGTACATGTAAAATGTGTCTGTGATCCCCTCCACCTCATCCCTTAAACTTTCCTTAAGGTGTACAAATCCCCATAGATGTATGCTATCAGTCCCTTAAACTCTCCAAAACTTCAACAAAGTCAGTAAGATTTTTACTTACACAAAACATATGAACCTGCAATTATAAACACTTAGTACTACTTATAGTAGTAAGCCCCACAGGACTAGGGAGAGCTTAGCATTAAAATATTAAGTTGACTTAGCCTTGAAGAACTAAAGCACAGCATGGTAGCGTATGTGGTAAAATGCCCAGTTGCCTGTCCGTGTGGTCTGCCCAAACTTGCCACCAACTTTGCTTCCAAACACAGACACAGACAGCAGTCCCTTTTGTAGCTCCTATTTCAGGAAACCTAAAAAGAATCTTATTTCATTAGTAGAACTATGCTTCTATTAGGAATTACTTTTGATACCCCAAAAAATATCAGATATAACCAATAATATTTCATCAAAAACAAGGAGACATTTAGAAATCTTTGTAACAATCAAATAACAAAATCAGGCTTCATGTACTATGAACTGTATGTACCCAAGTATAACATGATTTTACAGATACGTCCATGTAAAGAAGCAAATAATAGACTACCATGTTAACTAAAATAAGTATTAAATACGTGACCATTCCAATTATTTTATTATTGTATTTAAAGTAGTGGGTTCAAAAACATTTGTTGTCGATGGCGGTGGTGGTGGTAGTGGTGGTATTAATGGTGTTTCCACTATTGCATATTTGTAATTTATAAAAGTGTCTCACATGATTTCAATGTGGCCACAGTTGAAAACCACTGGTTTTAAAGTAATAACTTTAAAATCCTTCTTTCATCTACTTCACCTTTGAAGTTCTTTCTCTCTCAGTTTATTTAAAGTTAGCATGGAAAACTTTCCATTTCCAAGCAAAGGAAGGTCCCTGGAAACATCTACCAGAGTGAGTGTTCCTTCCTGGCCTCAGCTATAAATAAGTGACTATGGAGTTGGCTGCCTTTAGAACTCCTTCCAATCTATCAGGAAAATCGAAAAACATTGCTGATTATTAGCATACACTTCTTTTAAAGGTTCAAAACATGTCTCCTAGAACGGCTACACAGATAAAATAATACCAAAAGGATGAGACCAAGGTGTTAATATTAATTAAACAACAAACTGAAAGGCAGAAAAGGCCTGATATTTCAAGGTAAAAATAATGACAGTAGTAATGAACTTTACTATTTCAAAGCACTGTATTAAAGGCTCCTGACATACATTATCTCCTTTAATCCTCAGAATACCATGAGTGGCCACTATTAATATCCCAGTTTTTCAGATGGAAAAACTGGTGCCCAGAATAGCTAATCACTTACCCAACATCTCCCACTAGTAAGGGCTGCAGCTGGTATCCAAACCCAGGATGTCTAGGAAGTCTTACTCCAGAGCCCATATGTAACAATAAAGGTAATGATGACGTGACAAATAATAGTACCTAACAGTCACCACCACCACTGCAGCTATGTAGAAATTGTCATGGTTAGTTATTTATTTAAGAAAAGTTGTAATCTGAAAGTAAAAAAAAATTCTGATTGACTTTTCTACAAGTATTTACATGTTTTAAAAAACTTAAATAGCATAAAATCAGCCTTACACTAGTGAATAATGGTAGGTGGGTAAATTATAGTTTAAATAATAACATTAGTTTTTCTTCCCAGCTTGGACAATCAACATGTATTCATTATTGTTCTTTCAGGTATCTCTCCAGTTTGTCTGCATTTCTCAAAAGCCTCCAAACACATGTTCTCCAATTTATAATCAAAACCCAAAGGTCATCACTAATGCAGACCAGTGGCCTCCGCAGCAAAATGACAAGATTCAGGGCTCTCACAGTATTATGACACTATGTTTCAATCAGAAGACAGACAGACAGACAGACACACATACACACACACACCCTTTAATAAATATTTATTTCCAAACCTCATGCTTTATCTCCCAATGCCAAGTAAGTCACTGAAATTTGTCAGAACAAGAAATACAACATTTCAAAATTGATCAATTCCTAATTATAGATGTAAATTACTTTCCTGCCACCAAGCTAACCCACAGGACAGAAACTACCAAAGCCTCTGATTGACACTGTCAACCTCTCCATTATTAATTTATTACCGAAGGGCTTATTTCTAAAGATGAAGATACCAAGAGGATAGGGACCAGGGACTTTTAAATACAAGGAATTCCTGAAGCATGCTGGGATATACCCCCCAAAAAAAAGGCTGCAAGAGTTATGCAGTGCTCTAAAGTAGTATCTCTCTGTCAGTGATTGCCTCTTTTAAGGATTTCACATACCTATTTACATAGTTTTAAAATCACAATAAAAAAAAAGCAAGTTGTCTATATTTTAGGTAAAGATATTAAAATGACTAGCCACCATTTGTTTTCACTGTAATTTCATAAAAAGAAAAGGTGACCTTTTGAGTCATAAAAGAAAAGAAAGGATAACCTCAGAATAAAAGACAATTCTTTCTTGGCAATCCTATATACACACAGTGTCACATATTCTCTCCCTCCACATTCCTCCTCTTCTACTTATTTTTCACTTTGCTCAGTACCAGTAAAAGCTCTTCCATGGACCTATACCTGGGAATCTCTGGGACTCATCACTCCCTCTTCCAACATTTTTCTAGGAGCATTGGTAACAGAGTTCTAGCTGTAATGGTAACAGTACCAATTTCAATTGTATTTAGATGACCACAAAAGCTGAGAAATTATCATACACCTGCAAGAGTACAGGAATATGTCTTTACAGTGGCCATGTTGTCCCTAGAAATTCTATACCATAACAATTCCCATAAAACTTTATACATACCTCCATTCAAGGACTAATATTGGGACTTAAAAAACAAAAATGAAAAACAGTGAATCATGTGTCTTGTTCATCTTTTAATACCAAGCCCTAGCAGAAGTTTCTAGAATATGGTAGGTACATAATAAATACGAGTTGAGTCAATAAATTGTACAGATGGAATGTTATTTTCACATGTTTTCAATTGTAAACTATAACTTTATTCCTCTGGAAATAAAAATATAATAAAGAATAGAGGAAAAGATTTAAAATAACATATTTAGTAAATTATATCCTAATATTTTAATAAAATGCAAATTTAAAAACTAGGATGGGATAAGTGAAATAAATCAGATAGAGAAAAACACATACTGTATGGTATCACTTATATGTGGAATCTAAAAAAGCTGAACTCATAGAAACAAAGATTAGTGGTTACCAGGGGCTGGGGGTGGGGGAAGAGGGGAGATGTTGGTTAGAGTATAAAATAAATTTCTAGTTGTAAGATGAATACATTTGAGGATCTAAGGCACAGCATGGTGCTTATAGTTAACAATACTATATTATATACTTGAAAGTTGCTAAGAAAAGAGACCTTAAATGCCCTCACCACAATGAAAGAAATGGTAATCATCTGACCTAATAGAGGTGTTAGCTAAATCTATGGTGGTAATCATTTTGCCATATAGAAGTGTATCAAATCAACATGCTGTATATCTTAAACTTACACAATGTTATAAGTCAATTATATTTCAAAAAGGCTGGAAATGAATAAATATAAATAACTAGGACAGTTTTTAACAATACATTTATGAATGTAAAAAGAGAATTAAGGCCAATTTATCTGACAAAAACCTAACTACAAACAAAGCACAGTTCTTTTGTTCCTTGAACTATTTCCCCCTACTAATATTCAATAAAATAATGCCTTATTTTCTAACACTTTATAAAAAAAATCTAGCTGAAAAAATTCTGACTTTTAAAAATGAAAGAATGGCTTATATTCTAGGATGAGAGAAAAATGTAAGAAAAATATTCAAAATCAAGATTAATGCACAACATGAATAAAGTAGTATAATTTGGAAATGTCCTCCACAGCAAAAATAACCTAATAATTTTCTCAACTTTACCATTTAATAAATGAAAAGGATAAGTTATAGAGCAAGCTTGTCCAACCCGCAGCTCACTGGCCACATGCAGATTTTTTTGGCGACCTTTTCTTTGGCTGATCAGCTATTGTTAGTGTTAGTGTATTTTGTTGTGTGGCCCAAGACAATTCTTCTTCTAGTGTGGCCCAGAGAAGCCAAAAGGTTGGACACCCCTGGTCTAGAAGAAAGGGCACTTTGCACTCATTCACTCACTCACTCATTCATTCAATACCCACTGAGGTCCAGGCATTGCGGGGATACCACAATTTATAAAAAAAAAAAAAAAAAGAGACAAAAATCCCTTCTTTCACAAAGCCTTACATTCCAGCAGGAAAAAAACAAATAATAGCAACTAAAAATAATAAACATATCATATGGTATATGCTATGAGGGAAAATACCATGCAGGGCAAGGGGTACTAGGTTGCAGGGTACATTTTAAATAGAATATTCATCTTGGAAGTCAGTATTTGAGCAAGTACTTTTAGAAAGTGAGGTAATCAGCCAAGAGGGTGTCTGGGGATAAAACCGTGAGCAGAGGAGAGAGCAAATGCAAAGGCACTCTGGCAGGAGAGATCTTGAATGAGCAAATGTGGCTAGAGCCAGTGTGGAAAATGGGAGAGACAGGCCAAAAATGTTAAGGAATCAGTAGCTAAGAAATCAATCATCTTGGGCCATGTGAAAGAAACACTGTAAGGATTACAGCTTTGGCTCTGGTTCTAAGCTAGAACTGCACCTTTACTGTATACCAGGTAACACTAGACAATCCACTTACTTCTATGAGCATTAGTTTCCTTATCCGTAAAACTGAGAAAATGTACTTCATAGGGTTGAGTGAGGATTAAATGAAAGGCTGTTTGTAGGGTAGAAAGTGCTTTTCACAAAAAGTTGTCATATTTGACAGAGATCTATCAAGTATCTATAACATACGGTATGAAATTTATTTCCTATTCTATACCTGTTATTAAAGTTATTTTCTGTATAGAAATACTTGTATTTATTATTTTCGGCATGTCTTCAAAATTACTTTAAAACCATTTTTAAAATAAATTCTTAAGTGTTCCTAGAGACACTAAATTTTTGTTGAAACTTTATTTTAATAATATCAAACTTCAATTAAATAAAGGCCATCTATTTAGAACCCTAAATAACCATAACCTCTCTTCAGCACTTGGCCTTTAAAAAAAAGGAACAAATCATAAAATCATAATCTGATAAAAAGGAATTAATAGAACTAACTTCCAGGATGTGCCCGAGTCAGCATCGTTGAAGGCCAATTTTCAGCAGCGTTCAAAAGTATGAGCAACAAAAATCTTCAAAAAGACTATACTTATGCCATGGTTTTAAGGTAAAGAAATAAACCGAATGAATTACAGATTTTCCATAAGCACTGACCCTTCATTTGACCCTCCCCCACCAAAAAAATTGCAATGAAAGAACATATTATTTTCAAGTATTTCATTAATTAAGGATTCCCTGCTCCTGGGGAGATTACTTCTACAAGGATAAAAACGGCCTATCTACTTTCCATTTGTTTTGAGGATTAACATCAGTGTGAATCAGTTCAGAATGGGTTCAACCTGCAGTTCTTTTAACAGTGTATGACTTTTAAAAACAAATGGATATATACATAGATATAGACAGAAAGCTATGTAACACATTAACATCAATTAAGTTCAGTCTGTTTTTTTAAAATTTACAGTTAACACCAAAGATATTAAACTTGAAAAAAAAATTTTTTAAGTAGGAAAAAAAAGAGTCAAGCCAATGTTGCAACGGCAGCTTAGAGATGCTATTTCTGAACCTCAGTTGGGAGCTTTAAATATGAGACCTTAAGCTTCTGAGAGTGACACAGGACTGCGTGAGCACAGTGGAATGGCCTCTAATCCCAAGAGTAATACAGAAGGTACATTTATAATTAAGGTCATAATCTGGGCAATAGAACCCAGGGATGGAATGTAATATACCCAACTGATTGTGGAACTTGCCTATGTATCACACAAAGGATATTAAGTCATAAAAATTACACAGAAATGTAAACCCATATTTAAGGGCTAAGAAAATCCAAAATTCAAATTTGAAATGCCATAGTAAGAAAAATGAAATTCATTTTAAAAACCTTATTTCCTAGTGTGTAGAAAAGCAGTATCGTCAAGCATAAAATAATAGAAGGAGAGAAACTTACCATGTGTTATTTATGTATGTATGTACACAGTTACGTATAATGGTGAGTATGGCTCCAAAATTAAAACTCAGAGAAAAATAGTACGAAGAGTTTTCAAAAGACAAACAAAGTACCTGGAAAGCTGAACACTTTCAGAGCACAGAAACATTTTAAAACACTGAATAGTAAGATAGGATACCAGTTTGAGCCAGGATATTTCCGGCCTAAGTCCCTTCTTTGCTACTGATTTCCTGACCACAAAGGTCTGTCCCCAAGAGTAGGAAAAGTCACTGAAACCTAAAGATAAGCGTGCTAATGATGCAATTCTAAACACAAGCCTTTTCTCTGAATCTTCAGATAATTCAGCATTCTATGCCCAATGGGGTGCTCTAGAGCTTAGCTAAATATGCCACTGGGTAGTATAAACATTTTCTCTTCAGTTATACCAAAAGTGACTCTCCCTTTCAGAAAACATATAACTACCTTCCATTCAAGGAGTCAGACCAAATACGAGAAATAAGATTTGGCATTTATAAGAGTAATAAAACTAAAATTAAGCTGGGCAACTAAGTCCAGTATCTCAAAAGTCCATTAGCTGTAATTCCGAAGGAACATCATAGCAATGCTTGTAATGCCAAATTACTTTGATTTCTTCCAGCACAACTGGCAACTTGAAAATAAATGTAAACTCATTCTGCATTCTTCTAGATGGCTGAGATTGTCCTTGGAGCCACATACACCCACACTTTGAAGTCAGGGTTCTAAAGAGGTTCCCCCATGTATCAGCTGAAAACTTGGGGCAGTGTGGTGTGCCAGTTAAGACAATGTGCAATGGAATCAGCCTGTTTAGATTCCAAGCCTGGCTTTGCCACTTCCTCTCTGGGAAACCACACTCTCTGTACCTCATTTACAAATGTAAATGAGGCAGAATGGTTCCTACCTCATATAGCTATCTTAAGGATTAAGTGAATAAAAATAAAAATACATAGAATAATGTCTGGAACATTTCAGGTGCTCAATAAACTTCAGCTGCTAAATTGTTGTTTAAAAAGCACTGCTGAGCCTAACTATCCTTTGCAAAGTGAGTCTAAGAATAGTAGAGCGTTGTCACAGTGCTAACACAAGAATTTCATGAGATAATACAGAAAATGTTTCACACAATGCCTGGCACATGAAAAATGTTTGATAAATGTCAGCTTTTTAAAAAATACTTAACAGAACATAAACTGCTGACACATATAGGGTTTCTTCCCTTTCCTTTTTGTATCCAGTTGTGTAAGCCATACTTGAAGAAAATAATATTGAGCTTGACCTACTAATATCCAGTGAGATTACTTCAAAATAAAACTGTAATTTCATTAGAGGAAAGGTAAGGTGCTGACTCAATACGGTATGTGAAATGATTCAGCTGTCAGGACATGCATCAGCAGTGTGTCAGAATCCTGGAGGGTGAAGAGAGTTAGCATTTGGATTAACTGAATGACAGACTAACAGAGCATCTAGGACAGAAAAACAAAAATGTATGAAGATTTCATCAATCCAGATGAGAACTGCCAAGACCAGGATATACCCAGTCCTCACACATCCCCAAAGTTCCCTTTAGATACAATTTAGATACAATCAGGTTTATGCAAAGTTTGCAAGGGGGAAAAAAGCAAGCATTGTTTGACAGCTTTGTCCTTTGAGTCCAAATTCTGAATTAATATTGTATTCACATATGTTAATACTTATAAATACTAGCTAAAAGTAATAGTAAAAACAAATAATAAAAGCAATAATAATGTACATGTAACGAGTTCTTCACAATAACATATTCATAAAAATGTTACTGACCTCTCACTAAAATAACATTAAGCACTGAAACACTTTCAAGTATTTTGTAAACCCTTTTTTTTTTTTGCAGGGGGGATAGGGGGAGGTTGGTTCCCTGACGAGGAAGCGAACCCAGGCCGCTGCGGTGAGAACACCAAAACCTACCCACTAGACCACCAGGGAACCCCTAACCTTTTTTCTTTTCTACACATCCTGTTAAAAGATCTAAGGCTTAGCTAAAATTCTGCACTTTTTATAGCCTTTCACAAGGCCTCAGGCTAAGGCTGGAAGGAATTCGATAAGTAGTTTCAACCTTACCAGACCAAGTACGTATTTGCTTAGAATCTACTATGTTTAACTAACAAGTAATCATTTATTCAATCATTTATTCATTCATTTCACAAATATTTACAGAACACTTTTTACATGCCAGGTACTAGTCTGGGTCTTAAGTATACATTTCTGACCAAAATCGAACATCTTCGCCTTCATGAAGTTTACAGACCAAAAGGGAAGAAAACCTAATTAAGTAGTCATGTAAATAAATGTATTATAAAAATAAAACAGGTTGCTCTACAAAAGAAAGGTACAAGGTACTATAAGAGCATATATTGCAGAGAATGAAAAAGAAATATACTTGTCCTCAAAAAAAATCATAGTCTGGTAAGAAGCAAGATTAACATATACAAATAACAGCAAAAAATACCAAAAAAATTAAATCAAGTACCTAAATTTCATGGACCAAGTTAAGAGACACAGGAAAGGAAATAGCACTTGGAGAGGACCTATAGTACTCCAGGGCCTTTCCATGCGTTTGTTCTCTCACTGAAGCCTTGCAAAAATCCTGCAAGGTAGGATTTTACAGATGAGAAAACTGAGGTCACACAATATTTAGTTTTATTAGCGAGAATCAGTAACTATGATGTAGAAATAGTTTCATTACATAGAACCAGAAAGTATGATAACTTTACAGCAAAACAGAATCTTTATTTGTATTAATTTGGACAAATACACATAGCAGCAGAAACATGGTGATCAGAACAATGAATTTGTCCCCCTCATCTTCTACCTTCCTTTTTACAGCCCACCTCAACCCCCCAAAGCACACAGCATTTTCATCATAATCATACCCTATCTATGCTCATGACCTTCCCACACCCACCAAAATTAGCCATTCCCTCTGAAAGTGTGGTGGTTAGTTAGTTACCCTGGCTACTAAAGGGTTAATGGGTTTATCATGAAGAAACATATTTATAGTATTGCAAAGACTTCATGGAAAAAATAACAAAATGGCTTCATTCAATGGCCTAATTTTAACGATGAGAATTTCAGACATAATCCTTCCTTACAGCTGTGAAGGTGCCAAGAGTTCCTAGCTGGATACATCACTCCCAATAAAATCCTGGAAGGATGAAAAATGGAAAAGACTTGCCATCTGAGTCCCAGTACTCACGTGAGCCACTCAAAGATCTCAGACTACTATTTTAAAAGTTACCAGGTAAGTGATTTCTTACTTAACCATCAACATGATATTAACTCTCTTAGTTCTATTACTCTCACAGCACCTTTTAAGAATGGAAACTAACACCTTTGTAAATCAGGTAAAATGGCTTCATAGCTTTGCAAAGAAAACCCCATTGGCTAAATCAATCTGGCCGACCATAAGACTAATATTGGCCCATGTCTTTTTAATCTACTTGTCAAATGTGTCTTCTTCAAGTTATGTAAGTTCCACTTTAAAATGATGGCTCTCCAGGGCTTTCAACCTGTTTCTCCAGAGACAGAAGCCCCAGATCTACACCAGCTTCCTATGGACACTGCTGCTCGCAACTTCCATCTCCCACCCGCCTAGGAACTAGGACAACATCTCTTTCCTTTCCTGACAGAGCAAGAGGGTGAGACGAAGACTAGGACTCCAGCCCCTCTCAGCAGGAAGTAGCTACTGAAATGACACACTGTCCATTTTCCTAAAAGATTTCAGGGTCTCAATCGCTTGAGGGGGGAAATGACAGAGTAGGCAGGAAGGTAGCTATGAGCAAGAAAGGAGAAACTGTACAGGTCCATTGTCAACTGCCACTGAATTAAAAAGATAGAGAGAAGGAATGTGGGAAGAGGAACCTGCCTGTTAGGAGGACCATTAACAGGTGCCCTGAATCCAGGTGTAAGCCCTGGCCCATCATCAGCTATTCTCGAATTGAAAGGGGAGAAAGTCCCACCTATTCAACCGTATGCCCTACTTCCCAACATCATTATTATGCAGCTTTGGCCCTTTTCAGATGGATCACACAGAAAAGAAAGGGAGAGGAGCTTACACCCATGGATACAAAAATTCCAGTCCTAGCCCCTCCACTTCTCGGAATATACTTTCTTTTACTAATAAACTCTTAACTATTCTATATTCTCTCTCTCTCTCTCTCTCTCTCTCTCTCTCTCACACACACACACACACACACACACACACACATAAAGAATTTCAGACAAAATGGGCAAATTATGTGGAACCCCTCCAGACACATTCAACTTTTCACAGGCAAACCTTATCAACAGATAAGGGGTTGGGGGAGCGCATCTTGATAAAAATAGAAAATATCTTATTCTGAAGTTTTAACTATTTACACTCCTCACTTGGACCATTACTGCACTCTAATATTACAAAGTTGACGAAGCGATAGTGTCTGAGTCACCGTGAAATCCAAACACTTGAGTTACCAAGCACTGCGCGTAAATGACAATGTCTCTTTGAAAAGGGCCAAGTGCAACAAACTCAGGAGTCTTTCTAAATGATATTCATGTAGATCTCTGAAATTCTCATATTACATAAACCTGAAAAAATATGCAGCAGACTCCCTGTGGGAATGAAGAGCACACACAAAAAGTGTATGTTTCAAATTTCCAATGAAACCAGATTTTTATCTATAAACTGTTCACAGATCCAGGTGCATCGAGAGAACCTCACTCACATATTCCTCACTAGAGTATTTTTCACAATCTATCCTCTACTGAAAATACCACAATCTCCCACAGACAATCTGCCCTTTTAGGATCTGTAACACTATAAAAAAATGTCAAAAGACATTTGTTAATGAATGAATAAACCAAAATAAACAAGAGTCACCAAAGACAGATCAGGTATGAAAAATATAGAGACACACATTCTGAAGAGCCATTTCCTGTTTCACAATAAACATTCTCTCTGAAAATCTTGAATGAGTCATCTTTTTCCAGTCATATCATGTATACATAATAGTAAAACCTTAGTAAGCACTTACTCTGAGATAGTCACTGTTATAAGCAGTCTACATGTATTAAATTATTTAATACTCTCCACAATGCTGTGTATAAGAATTATTATCCTTTTTTGAAATATAGGAAATTGAGTCCCAGAGATACTAACTTGCTCTTGGTCACGCAGCTAGAAAGGGGTTCTGGTGAGCTTCAGACCCAGGCAGCCTGGCATCTGAACACTACATACCCCTGCTAAAGAGTAGCATGAGTTGACTTATCATGAACCACTTTTGTTTTTTCATCTAATACCTGTAACATACAAGAGGGACTACCTGGAAGGGTTAATCTTCCTAATAAATCCTTTAACATTGGGACTGAGGCAGACATAAGTTCAGTCATCTATCTCCACTTTGTACCAAGCAAAATGCAACTACCAGGGGGTTATACAGATTCTCTACCTGGCTTATTTCTGTTAATATTTAAAGGATCAATTAATGTTGTTGTTAAGTCTCTCAAATGATGATTCTAAGTCTTCTCTGCCCTTCTTTCTCCTTTCCACCTAATTTGCCTTTAACTCTAAAGACCACATTCTTCCTGTTTGGCTTTAATTTACTTTTTAGGGTAATGAAATGACACAGAGATTTAGCTGTTGCATTTTGTTCTCAAACACCTGACATTTGTTGATCCCTCATACTTTTGGATGAGTCAAACTGAGTGTTCAACCCTGTGTTATCACTGGCATAGCCTAAAGTCAAGAAGACATCCGGTAGGCTGAACTGCTCCCAAATGGGACTTAAGAGAAGCATGAATAGGACAAGGAATAAACAAAGGAAAGGTAAGAAGACATGTTAGGCAGGAATAGCATGGAGGAAAGGGTGAGCATATAAATAGAGGAAATATGAAGAGAGATAGTCTATCCACTGGGAGGAGCAGGAAACCAGAGTGAAGAATTTGAACAAACTGGGCCATGACGGGATATGCAGGGTAAGCTGGGTTTCGTGCAGTTGAAAACAGATACACTGGGCAGGAGCAAACTAAGAATAAGTGTTAAGGAGAGGTTTGGAGGGATCACGGTCACCAAACAGTGTCACCAAAACCAAGCATGAAGTATTATGAGGGCTTACACTGAGATGATAGCAGAGAGGAGGAAAGAAAAGGATGCCTGAGATGCATTAGAAAAACGGTAAAAGGGGATTTTCGTCACACTAAAATGTAATAGAAAGGAAAGTCAAACATTATTAATGTTTCCAGGTTGGGAGAATGATGACATTACTGATCAAAATGTAATCATGAGGCAGAAAAATTAGTTTATCAAGAAAGTTCGTGCATTTTATTGTTAAGGACAATGGAGTGTATGTTAACTCCAGGGCATCCAAAGGAGGTGAGATTCAAGGCAGTGCTGGAAATTGGGGCCTACACTAGAGAATAGAAATTTCAGGGTTTTCTCATCAAGGTGAAAGTCAGAGGAATAGATAAGTTCAACTGACAGAGCAAATGGAGAAAAAAGAACAAAAGATTAACAATGAAACCAAGGGGCAGCTAGGGAGAAGATAAAGAAAACTCAACAATGAGGGAGAAAGTTCAGTGTGGGATGGGACAGAGAACCAAGATAAGGTGTCACCAAAAACAAGTAAAGCTTCTAAGCTACTTCTAATGCTAACAGTTTATAATAGATACACACACAGAAAAATTTTTCCCGTAACCTTCAAGAAATTACCCTGGCACTGATGAAACAACCCAAAACAGTTCTCAAAGAGGTCTGAGAGATACCTATTGAAATCAGACTTGAGGGACTGAGACAGGCTAGCTGTGATTTGTTTTAGTGTGGTTTTCATTAAATTAAGAATAGGAGGAGGAAAGGGAGACAACCTAAAGAGAAAACAATTAAGTCCACCTGAGGTTTTATAAACTTGGGAATTTTAACCCACATGAATTAGATTTTAAGATTAAATTTTAATTAGTAATGTCAGAAGAATTGCATGAAAAGAGAATAGCAAAAGACTAAAGTAAGGAGTCTGGATTAATTCCAGATGCAGTGAGAAACCATGGCAATATTAAAGCCTGTGGGGGAGACATGGCATATGATTTGTATTTTTAAAAAGATTACTCTGGTCACTATGCATAGAATGCATTGAAAAGAGGCAAGAGAAGAACATGGAAAACTAGTTAGGAAATCACTGCTCTGTAGGATACTGCTTTGGAGTCAGGACAATGACTGGAGACAAAGTGAACAATTATATTGGGGGTGGAATCAAAAGTACTTGCTGATAGTAACTATTCTGGGGAAGGATATGAAGGTGACTACAAAGTGAGAAACACAAGCAGCATGAATGACTTTATCAGTTGTCTGGTTTGAACAGCTGGGAGATTAGAGGAATCACTAAGTAAAAGGAAGAAGAAATAGTTTGATGGGGGAAATCAAGTGTTCCACTGAGAATGTGTTAAGTTAGAGATGTTTGGTAGATGTCGAGTCAGCAATTGCATATATAAGACCAAAGTGTGAAGTAAGGTCAGAAGCGGAGATAAAACTATGGCAGTCAATAATATATAAATGATCTCAAAGTCAATGGGATAGATGAGATCACCTATGGTGGGTGACAGTACAGGAAGTGAAACACAAAGAGTCCTGAAAAACCCCAACATATACCAGTTGAGTAGAGGAGGAAGAACCAGAGGAGAGACTGAGAAGAACAGAAGTCAAAGAAGAGTATATTTCCACAAGGAGAATGTAAACAATTACCAAACACTGCCAATACATGTGTCCATCAGATTTGGAGGTGGCCATGACAGGAATAAATTCAGTTAATCAACAATAAAAGGGGGTTCCCTGGTAGTGTAGTGCCTAGGCTTCAGTGCTCTTAACGCGGCAGCCTGGGTTCGACTCCCAGACAGGGAACCATCACACACACAAAAATAATAGTAAAATAAAATAAAAGCAGAACCACATAACAGCAAAAATTTATGGAATCCAACGCTACGGCCCCACTAATAACAAGACTCTTTCTTAGATCTTAAGTTTCTGTTCCTGCTTTCAACTGTTCTGTGATAAGTTCAAATTTAAAGATTCTGATTGGTATACCAAGTCACTCTCATCCCTCTTGGGTAGAGCCCTTGGGGCAGATTACTCCCTAGACCAAGAGTCTACCTATTGATTGGATGGTCTTGGGTCATGTGGCTATTCAATCTGGTCATCTGAAACCAGAGCACAAGAGTACACATACATTGGAAGGAGGTCTGTGGACATAAGGTGTATTCTAAGTCTTGGCCTATCTCTAATGTGCACTGCTAAAATTAAAACAAAGACCAATGAATACTTTTACTGATGAAGGTCTGTGAAAGCTTATAAATTATAAGCAGTTTACTTCTCCCAAACTTGGGATAGTTATACAGATGTTCAAGATATCATTGTCCTTTTTATCTTATTATTAGTTTATAAAAATGATTTAAATTCTTTGAACTTAATGTGGACAAAAAAGGGGTCACATACTAAACCTGACAAGTTCAGGGGAGGCCAACATGGCAGGCCCTACAAACTCAGAGATCAAAATTAACACATACAATGGTCTGAACACAAAAATTCCTAACAGCAGGTCATGGCAAATAGTCACATCCTAGGCCGGTAGCTTCCTTGACAAAGGTCAATTTTTACTTAAGTAAGCCTGTCTATTATTGTCTGTTTGCATCTAAGATAACATTCCCTTGGAATGTAAGCGTATCCCCTTTTTCTGGATAGCTCAGGGCACGCCCACTGCACCAAAGCACAATATCATAGAATCCCTCATTGTTATCTTGCTCCCTGAATACCACCTTTATTTGTTGTAAATGTTAATTAATAACTATCTTGTACCTACCAATGTAAAAGAAGTATGTGTCTCTCAGTTTTACTTTTTATCCAGTCCCTAAGATTTCCCCACTTTGCTTTCTCCTGCCCCCTTAACCTACCAATGGGTTCTCTGGAGCATTTTCTCAATCCACTGAGCTTTTTGCTTCCCGGCAATTGTCGTCAGTTTGACTCAAATAAACTCATAAAAATTCTCTACAAGTTTGGATGTCTCTTACATTGTCATTGGGTAACACATGAAAGAAAGTTAACTTTTAAGAGGAAAAACTACAATAGCAAAGAAAAACTGTTTATGAGTATAGAGTCACAATATAAAATATATTTTAACCATTATAATAAGAAAAATACATATGTTTTTTTAAAACCTTTATGATAAAATGTTATAAAATGCAAGAAAAGACAGTTTTTTAATAGCATACACTCATTCCCTATTGAAAAAAGAAAAAAGTTTCCATCCAAAAACATTCAGGTCCTATAATTTTATCCCACAGGAAAGGCAAGCAAAAATGAAAAAAACCACCCAAAGGGAAGTTTACAGTGGAAACTCTGATACGTGCCTAACTATAGTGTCATGAATAGCACTGCTATCAATATGCGTACGTCTGTATAGCCAGATACAAACTGTCTTCATTTCAATTATTCAAAAAATATAGAGGATTATGATACCTAAAGTTTATACTTGCCATTGATAGACCTAAACAAAAAATTAAAACCCTAAACACAAGCTGGAGCTAGAACACTCCAAAATAATGCTTTGGCATTTGAAAGTACAACTGATGCTAGTTTAAATTTACATAGTACTCAGAAGTTTTCTGAAGCATTCTCAAAATACACTATTTCACTTAATAATCCTAACAAAACTATGAGCTAGGTTGGCTAGGTTCGATACTCATTTTGCAACTGAAGAAACTGTGTTGCACACCAAAGAGTCTACATTTGCTCAAAACACATAGTAAGTAACTGGGAACACATTCAAATATATAGGTTACAAGAAGCCCATTGCTCCTCCCACTGAAGTTATTATTTAGTCTTTAATATAGAGGTTTCAAATCCCTGCAAGTTAGTTCAAATATCACATACCATACTCTGACTTCAAAAACAGACTCAACTATTCTCCCAAGTAATATGAATATTAGTTATGCTATGATTATCAGTTCTAAGGCATTCAATGTCCTGCTATACTGGTACATTACTAGAAAGCCAATTTTGACAGTTCATTCATTACACTACTATATTATTTTTCTAAATGAGTACATAGAACTCATTAAAAGATTGCTGTTGGTCGCTGTGATTCCATCCTTTTTGGAAGTTTCATTGATTTCTACTTCATTCATTATCAATTAGTGGTCATAAAGTAATCTAATATATACACAAATCTAACCAAATAAAAAGCTACTTTATTATACACACCCAGTGTTCACTAATAGCTGAAGATTAAAGAATAAATTGAATCACTTAGACTGTAAAGTATTAGAAAGTCTATTTGTTTTATAACTTTACTACACACAACAAAAAAAGTCCAATACATCTCCATTTTAAAATGCTTATTTACAAGCACCAAATATTCTCCCATTTCCCATTTAAATTTAATGGGCTGTTCTCTGGAGAATCCTTTGTTAAGTGCACAGTATCTACTAAATATCTGAATCCCAGTCATGAAGTCTCAGCATCTGTATCATTTCATTAAAAAAGAAAACCATTTTCATTTAGAAATTAAGACAGCATATATAAATACTACTGCTTGGCATCTGCCTCAAACTCAATATATCCTCTAAAAGCAAATATACAATGTATTAATAGTAAAGCATATGAATAACCACCACTTACTGAGCACTCTATATATCCCAGAAACTAAATAACAAAATAGTAAAGAGGAGAAGAATGGCAGCCAACATTTACTGAGCCTATACAGTAAGCAAGGCAACATTCTACATGGTGTACAGAAATTGTCTCCTAACACCATACTTCACAAATGGAGAAAGTTAAGATGTGTACATAGAGACTAAGTATTTTGCCCAAGGTCACACTGGCTGTTCAGGAGAAACCGAGCACCAGAGAGACCCTGCTCTTTCTTCATCAGTAATTGGGGAAAATGGGCTAATTTAAGTGCTCAGAACAACATCTGGCACATGATAAGCACTCCATACATATTAGTAATTATTACCAGTATTATTCAATCTCAACAACAATCAAATAAAATGAAAACTGTAGAAAAAAGATTGAGAAAAGCAAAAGGAAGTTGGAAAAGAGCAGGAAATGGATCAAAGACAATACCTCCAAAAGAAAAAGAAAGTTGTTTTAGAATCTTTGTGAGAAAATGTCTTTTTCTATCATTTCACTGGTCCTTTTGTGTAAAACAAAAGAAAATGCAGTGACAGAAAAATGAGATGGGAAGGGGAAAATGAGGAATAAGGGGAAAAAGAGAGAAAGAGAAGTGAGACGTATCTGTAAAAATCAACTGTCAAATAAATGCAAGTCCCATTTTAAGGCAGCCTCTTTCAAAGAAAAGTATAAATATAGGGGAGCCATAAGATTAAGAGTCTCTAATCTATTCACTATTCAATCCTACCAAAAAAGGGGTTACTACACTTGTACACTGGAGTTAAAAACACAAAAATCTACATGAAAGAAACCACATATTCCAATTGATCCTGCTCTTAGCAAAGCACAGGCAAATGATTAAATATGATTTAGCTTTAGAATCCTTCAAATATTCACCTGAGGCTGTTTTCCTGCTTCACATATGGAAATAATGATAAAAAGAGACAGCTCAATTTTATTTAATACTTAGTTCATTTACTACTATTTGGTCATCTGTTGAAACTACTAATAAGGAAGCCAAAGAAGGGCCAAGTTGAATAAAGGTTTTCATGATGTAGTTATCTAGCCTATAGAAATGAACACTGAAATTACTGTTTTCAAACTTGCTCAACAGCAAATGACAACTTCTGATCCTCAGCAACCTAATATGCAACAACCAACCTCCTTTATTTATTTGTTTTGAAATTAGAAAATTGAAACCAGAGATGTTAAGTTCAACAAGGAAGAAGAATGGTTCCATGGAAAGAGAACACATACTAGAGTTAGACATACTTGGAACAGAATCCTGGTTTCTGTCTAAGTGTTGCCTCAGTTTCCTCATCCAATGAGAGAATTATGCCACTCTCCCAGCAAGCTGTGGTTAGAAATAATAAAAACAGTATGTACACCACATAGCAAGTAAAGATACTCAGTAAGTAGTAGCTATTGGTATTAATGGTGCTACAATCTCTTTACGGGTGAATCAGAGACAGTTATCACTGTTATGATGATGAATACAACCTTCTAGAGTGTGTGGACGCTGAGAAAGAAGATATCTACTAAGAAGGGCTCCTGGTGGGTATGGGGCTCAAATTTTAAAAAACAGAGCCAAGCAGCCATTTCTACACATAAGCCTCTCGTGCAAACTGCACTTTAGGGAGAAACCTGCACTAAACTGCCAGCCAACCACCAAGAACTGCTTGCCTGCACTGTGCGAACCAGCCCTAATTTAAAAAAAAAAAAAGTTCCTAGAACAGTATTTCAACCAATAGGACTGAGGCTTTTCCTGTCCAATCAGAGCTGTGCAGCTATAGCAGCATCAGCGGTTTCATCAACCAATCCGAGCAGCTCCATTCTGACCAATCAGGCCAGCGTCTCTGGAGCAATCCAACCAAGAGGATCTGGAGTCCTCATTTGGAGACCAATCAGGGATTGGGGCAAGGACGTCTGTCCGTGTAAGTCAGCTCCCTTCTGGCCTGCAGAGTGCACTTTCCCTTTTCACCAAAGACTGAAGACTGTATTTCCCCAACTGGAGCTGAACCACAAAGATGAAACACTGAACAAGTCTTGCCAGAGCAGGCCAGTACAGAGCAGAGTGGAGCGGAGCGAAACAAAGTGGAGCAGAGCTGTCTAGCCTAAGAGAGGCCTGGCCCCAAGGCTGCCTCACAGCCATGCTGCTTCATAACTGAGTTGTAAGACTATTGAGCTATTCCATAGCCATGCTATCTCACAGTTGAGCTGTTTGTGCAGAATAAAATTTCCCTCTTCACCTCACCCAAAATTGGGGGTTCCTGTTGGCAATGAATTGGTGCCAACAACCATCAGATGACAGGGGTAAGTAAGGGTTGTATCTGCTTTAGCATTTATTATGGTTGGGCCAGTGTTGGAAGTAGAATCTAACGCAGTAGTGAGCATAGAATTGTACTCATACTACAAGAATACAAAGAAGTCCATGGAAACTCATTATCATGTTTACATTCAAAGAGGATTTCTATTGGAAATCCTCAATTTGGCCATCATTGAATACGTCAGACCAGAAAAGAACTTTGATTCTTTAGAGTCACTTATTTCAGCAATTCAAGGTGATATTCAGGAAGCCAAGAAACAAATAGATTTACTAGAACACTTGAAACTCAAAGACAATTTCCTCCAGGTTCCTAAGAACAAAATAATGAAGGCCACTGAAGAAAATTCATCTTATTTATTCATTCACCATTTTCTAGTATTTTACTGCTCGTAATTACACAGTCTTATTATGGTTATATTTTTTAAATCAAACATTTTCCTACAGCTGTTAATTAGCTTAAATAGTACAATGTAGTTACCATATTATACTTCACCTGTTCAATTAAACCCACCATGCTATAGTACAAAACAGATTCATTTTAAAAATCAAGATTCTTCTTACATAATGTGCTCATTAAAATTTACCGCTAGAAAGGTATTAAGTGTCTTATAATAAAATGAAATGTATATAGCTATGGGTAAAAAGGCAAGTCAATAGTCTAAAATGAAAACTGTAATTCTCATAGTAAAACATTAGTAGGTTTGTATTTGTATAGCATGTGCTACTAAACAGAGAGAGCTTATAAAAGTAAATGCATTAAACAGGTTGGATAGTTTATTATAAACCTAAGGAGGAAAATTCATAGTTTGTACTTTTGATGTTTTGTGCATTAATATATTACAAACATGAAGACTTGTAAAATTTTAGTCATTTCCTTTGAGATCAATCATTGTATTGTATTAATTTCTGTTATAGCTGCCTTAGTTCTAATTGATCTAGGTTCCCTCTACTATCTTTTCTGGTCTGTTTTTTAAAATGTTAAAATGAGTGTTTTTCAAAAAAAAAAAATTGTAAAAAATACTACTCTAGATTCTCCAGAACCATTCTACTTTTATGTGATTCTTGGATTTTTCAATAAATAAAGTATATTAACTAAATGGGACCTGAATTTTATACATAAATGAACCAAATTATAAAAATAAAAGTCTTTGCCAGACCTTAAGTCCCATCTCTTGGTATGCAAAATACAACATGTCACCCACCTGGAAAAAAAACCTATGGCTTGAAACATACATGCAAAATGTAACCAAGGAAGCTACCCTACAAAACACAGATGAAACTAAAATCATGTGGCTTAGTAGTTCTAGAACCAGGGCAGCATTCCCTGCCCCCCCATTAAAACATAAAAATTACTTTACTATGAATTCAAGGACATTTCTGAACACCATAATTCTTTCTTGAGTTATCACAAAATAATCATATTTCTAAGATTATCTATAGAGTGAGGTTGAAGTATCAACCTTGTACTACAGGCAAAGATCATTACTGAGCTCTCCAAAATGAAAATTTAGAGGCTAATTCTACATATCACAAAAGCCAGAGTTTTATTGTAATTTATGGCAAATGATACCTAACTATGCAAAAATATATAAATGCTTAATGTCCTCTGTTAAATTAAAAAATATAAAAGTAACACATATAACTAGAGGGCCAGGAAAATCTGGGTGGCAACAGCCAAGCTGGCTAGGGCAGCTCACTTTGAGAACTAGTTTAAGATATAGAGCATGTACTGAGAATTTATAAGAACCTGACTCGATTCCTGACTTACCATGGCAGCAGATTAAATCACTTCACTTCTCTAGATCCCAATCTCCTTCTCACTGAAGATAATATTAAGGACAGTATCTGTCTCCAGTATATTCCCATACTTCACAACAAAGACCAAAAAAAAGAGAGAGAGAGAGAGAAAAGAAAGAAAAAGAAAGAAACCACGCATAGGTACACTCTGAGCTCCTTAGAAGATTAACTTCTCTCTAAAGTTAACTTGTCAGATATACTCAGGTGACAGTTCCACCTGTTTGGCCCCAAACATTCTCTTCTGTTCACTCAGCACCTCACTAAAGGAAGTGACCAGTTTGTTTGCCCACACTCAGGAATAAAGAGCTGAACAAAATGTAACTTAAAATTTTTGGTACAATAAAGGTAAAAAGTGAGTGCATGTTTAATTCACTATATATAGCACCTAACACCATAATGACAAAAAATGAAAATCCTTTTTGACAAATCTTAACTTAAAAAAATAGTGTTTGAGGAGTTCCCTGGTGGTGTAGTGGCTCGGCTTCGGCACGGTCGACGCTCCGGCCTGGGTTCGATTCCCAGCCAGGGAACCAGCCACATTAAAAAAAAAAAAGTGTTTAAGGATTAAAGAGCTTGAAAAACTTCCCTTAAGCCATCAAGCTCTGCTCCAATTAGTGAAATGAAACTGAAATAGAGGAAAACCATTCATACAATCAAATATTGTTAGGTTGAATCATATGAAACTATCATTTTTATAGGTCAAAAGTAATCAAATATTGGCAATTTCATTTGGTTCTACCTAAGAAAATTCCTTATTTTGTTAATGACACTAAAACTAATGGTGCCAGTGACATCCAAAGACAGTAGTCTCAAAACAAATGACATATATGGGAACACTTTCCACAGACAATCTTTGCTTTGTCTTGTTTTACCTTTCTTTTTGTAAATATTAAAGTATTTTCAAAAGTAGAAAGAACAGTATAATAAACCCCCATGAAACTGTAACCCAGATTTGTCTAACATTCTCTAAATGTCAATATTTATAACATCCTAGAAATTACATGTTATACAATTATCTAAAAACAGAAGAAAAACTATTCAAAATCAATGAAAAATCCATTGTTTTACCAAAACCTTTCAAGCTTTTATAACGAAAAAATTTGAAAACTGTTGCCATAAGGAATGTATGACTTTGGGCTTTATATAAATGGTATTATTAAAGCATGAGCTCTAATGAAATGTTTTCTTAGTTACTTAGTTGTTGAGTTTTGGCTTATATAAGGGAGGAGTAATATACATGGGTACAAAACATATCCAGCCAGACATCTGAAACTAATGAATCGAATATAAAGAGTAAGCCAGTCTTTTATAAAAGGACATATTACTCTGAATGCATAAAAATCCTAAAATGTATTTAATTATATTTACTTCTAGGTACCAGACAAGGAGGCAGGCATACATCCCTCAGAAAGTCTCACAGAATAAACTGTTCATCAAGAGTTTAATTTATCCAATGCCTACTGTAAGCTGGGCCCTGGCATACAAGCACACAATCCCTCCACAAATATTTCTAGTATTTTCTAGGTATCGGACACTATTCCAGGCACAGATCATAACAGCATTGGACAAAGTGAAAAAGGTCCCTGCCGTGCTGGAGTTTATGTTCTAACACGGGGGCACAGACAATAATTACATATAAGATCATACACAGTATGTTAAAAGGGGACAGATTCAATAGGAAAAAGAAAAAGCAGAGCAAAAAACGGGGAACGAGAAGAGGACGGGGTTGGAATTCTAAAACGGGTGCACTCACACTGGGGAGAAGACAGGCTTGGCCTATGGTGGCATCCATGTGGTAAGTGCTGTGTGAGATCTGACCCTCCGTGGGAACAAGGAGGCGGCACTTAATGCTGCTTCCCAGAGGAAGTGGATCTGAGCCAGCTGCTGAGAGAGCAAGAAGGGTTGGCAAGAAGCACAAGAGGAGAAAGGGCTCTGCGTGCCCAGAGGCAGCATGTGCAAGGGCCCAGAGAGGGGCCCTAGCCCAGAGCGTCTGCAAAAGGCTGCCTGCAGCTGAGGCCTAGTGCACGAGGGAGAAGCAGCAGCAGGAGAGACAGGCCGGAGTCAGATCAGAGGGTTTCCATTTGCTGTGGGGCTACTGGGTATCACACAAAGCTCACACAGGGCAGTTCTAGACGGTGGCTTCATGAGGGCCCATGCAAAAAATGACAGAGTGGAGCAGTGATGGGAACAGAGAGGACAGGAGAGACTCAAAAAGCTATATACTGATCAGCTAGAAGCAGAAAGACTGAGCCCAAACAGACTGACTGGGATCACCCAGGAGATAATGGTGCCCTTCCCTAAAATGGGAAAACGCAAAAGAAGGGATCCTAGAGAGATTTGGGGCATGCTGAACTTAAAATGCCTGTGAAAGGGATCAAGGAGTAACTAGAAATGCAAGTGTGAACTGTAGAATATTCTAGCCTGGAAATATACAAGGGCTGTCCTGAAAAAAATTCAGCATAAATACCTCTATTTTTCACATTACATGGCTGAATACTTTCTGGATGGCCCTCACAGAAACATGGACTTTATAGAGTCTGAGAAGAGCAGCTAAAGGTATCAGAATGAATAAGATCGCTCTTGTCCCCTCCCCTCCCCCTCCTCCCTTCCCTCCCTCCCTCCCTCCCTCTCTCTCATACACAAATTATATCTCTTATAAAGAAGAGCACAAGGATTTCTAATGCTCCCCCTTCTCAGAAAGAACATGCCTCAATCAACACTACTATTAATATGTTTTCATCTATCCTAAGCACACATTGCATCAAAAACCCACCATTACCCAAAAGCAAAAAAGCAGCTTCTTAAGAATGAGACAATGACAAGAATGAGGCTATTACACAGTTTTCAGAACCACAAGAAACAATGTTGTAATTCAAACCAAAAAGAAGTTTTCGGAACCTACTCAAGAGATCAGGAAGGCCAGACACAACAAGATTCTAAATCTAGGCCAAGTATATTTGCTAAGGCATTCACAATTTTCTCAGGCCAATAAAAGATACAAGAGGTCTGAAAACACTACCAGGGCAAAGTTCAATTTTTATAACCTAATATTTCAATAATTGACAATTACAACATGTAAGACAATAATTTAACTTTGCAGGAGGCCAAGGCAGCAAAGAGTTACCCACAACACACTGGGCAAGTTTGCTCATCTCTCTTCAGAGGGTGCACTTTTGACAATACTCTCACAAAAAAGGAACAGAGCAACAGCACTTCTCACTTCAAAATAATTTTTTAGTACTTTAAGAGAAAGGAAAACATTCTCTTGAAGCAATTATTACATACAAACTCGACAGTTAATTTCTTTAAATAGCTTTTTCACCTGTCTTGTTTTTACATAAGTATAAATGGTCTATCTAAATGAAGCATAAATTCCTTTTGTAGAATTCTGGCCTGATATCTCTATGATTCACAGAAGAGGTGATATTCAAAGAAAATATACTAGAAGGGGTTCCCTGGTGGTGTAGCGGCTAGGCTTTGGAGCTCTCAATGCCACGGCCTGGGCTCAATTCCCAGCCAGGGAAATGCAATGCCCCCCCCGACGCCCACACCCCCCAAAAATATATATATATAGACTAGCAACAAGTATAAACTATGAAATGCAAACGCCCTTTTCTTACCTTTTGTTAAGGCAGGGGGGGAAAACCAAAAATCTACAGGTGGTTTCATTTTTAGTAATATATAACTTAGAATTAATTTGTTGCAGTCTGTGTCTTTGTACATGCAATAAATATCTGTGATGGAGAACCCCCCCCAAAAGGTATTTCTTCTTTAAAATGTGCTCTAATTACATATAGTTCTAGCTTTACTCTCCCCAACCCTCCTTTTCACATTTCTCCTCTCCTCCCCTCTTCTCTTTTACCCTTGTCCCCCTTTACTCTCTCCTAACAACTTCTCCTGCTCCTTTTTCTTCCTTCTCTGTCCCTCCCTCTCCCTCTCTCTCATTTCTACCAGGAAGCAATTTATTTCCATGGTAGTCATAGATGAAAATATTTGCCAAGGTTACAACATCTTACTGAGTTGTTTGTATAATGCTGCCAATGTAAGCACACAGTGGCAAGTTTGCGAACTTAATTGTCAGATTTGGGGGATGACAACGGCTCTGATAGCCACTGCAAGAGTTCCAAAACTGTTTTGAAGGGTAGGCTAGGTGCTGGCATCGCTGCATAGCTTCCCAAGGGGAGTACTTCGAAGGTGACCAAAGTTATGCTCAGCAATGAGTATGTAGCACTTTTTCTAGGATGAATTCACAAAATTAATTGTCCAACCTCGTATTTTAAACACAACTGCCTGTAAAGCCAGGTCTGTACCAGGACCTTAAGAAGCACCGTTTCAACCTTAGGAAGAATCAGAGCAAGTTACTTGTCCAGAAAGGAATACAAAACCCGGTATCCTAGTATTTTAACACAATACCTCAGTTTCCATAATGCCATGAACTAAATATATTACTTGAAAGTGAAAATAAATATTAGGCTCAAGTTGTTAAAATATTTTAAAATGGGAGTTACATTCCACTAGCAAATCAGATTTTTTCATAAGACATGTTATCCTGCCTATTACATTTCTCAGTTTGGTCTTCCTCCACAGCAAGATACTTTTCTTCTTCAGCTTTGTCATCTGGAGAAGAAAATGAGCTTGAAAATGGTAAATGCAGAAGGGAAGTACAATGGACATGTGGATAAAGAAAGGGACAGGGGCAGTGCCAATGATGCAGGCATTTGGAAAGCAATCCGACGGTTTCTGAAAAGCATTTCAGAGACTCCAATGTAAGCCGAGGGGAAGAATATCTGTTTTGAGGATCTTAACAAATTTGTAATTTTACTCCTTTGTATTTCATATATTGGTCAGTCAGCTTTCAAAATATCTTTAAACCCAGTAATACACTCAACTCTATACCTTCTACATATTTACTACATCAAAAAATCCTTCCTGTTATTTCTAAAATTCAACAACACTTAATTTCAGGGTTCCATCCTCACATTGGTCATCTCAACAAAATCACTTTTTCTTAATTCTTTTATATTCCACCCAAATACTCTTTTCTCACATATTTCAAATGCTGTTTTATTATAGTATTCTCAAGATTTTTGTTAATAATTTCCTTTTCCTTATTTGTCTTTCACGTGGTTTCAACTACTTCTTTATATTTTCCCTCATCTCCCCAAAAATACTCCAATAATGAGTATCAGAAAAGCACCTTTTAAATTACACAGTACTATGCACATACTCACTTTATTTCTATTAACTCATTCTCATCTTTTGGCTTAATTCTTCCTTTCCAACTCCATCTCACCACCATCCCCCAACTTAGGACAATGTCTTCCAAATTCTTTAGGGTTGAAGGATACTACTTGGCATTTAGCAGGCATTTAATAAATACTCATTCGGTGTATGATTTCAGGAGAAGCTCCTACACTATCTTCAAGCTATACAGTCCTCCTAAAAACTTCCCTAAGTCTTTCATGAAAATTATCATGGAATTATATTACTGTATGACCAAAAAGACCTAAAGAATCTAATCAACTTTAATTTCTACTTTTACAGATTAAAAAATGGAGACCCAGAGACATTAACTGATGCCCCAAATTATACACGATTAATGACAGAACCAGGATTGGAATCTAGGTCTTCAAATCTCTTTACTTTTGTGTACTACTGGTACTTTTGAGTTTTTAGCTTTGTGCTTCTTTTTTTCTTTAAGTTTTTGCTTTCTCTTTAATTTTGAGGGCAGAGTTTATTTCTGATTATAAAAATAATACAGGCTCACTGCAGAATATTTGGAAAGTAAAATATCAGCATAGAGTATTGTTGATTCACTTTTAAAGTGTCACTGTCTCTCACCCAATACAAACTATACTTGTGTTAAAACTCAATTTCCTTTACTGAAGTTTTAAGTTGAAATCTAACTTAGTCTTATCTTCAATCTGTAAAGTCTTAATGAAGGTAGAGCCTATTTTTCTCCTTCATGGGTTTGTATAGCTCCACAACCAATGTTAGTCACCAAATACAAAATTCTTAATTTCAATTATCTACAAGCTTCCTGAGTATATTAAAATTTAATTCAAGTAAAAGTCACTTTTCCCCCATTGAATGACAATTTTCTCAACCCTCTGCCTGTTTTTAAAGATGACACATCACTGGAAAATTGGTATATGCACAGCCACAGACACAATAAAGTTCAGGCCAATTTATGTCATGAACTACAATGCTAGAATATGACATATTTTGAGTATATTAAACAAGAGCAGTTGAAGTTACCAATTATAGCATCTGTTTTTTTAATTATGTTACTATATAATCATCTTTGTTTAAATGTCCTATAACTAATAGGTAGTAAAATTCTTACAGAACTGGGGAGTTCCCTGATGGTGTAGTGGCTTAAGGTTTCGGCACTGGCACTGTCAGCGCTGCGGCCTGGGTTCAATTCCCAGTCAGGGAGCTACCCACATACCAAAAAGCAAAAAAAAAAAAAAAATTCTTATAGAACTGAAACAGTCTAATTAAGACTATGCTGTCTAAAGGGTGGGAAAGTGGGGGGATGTTGGTCAAAGAGAACAAGTTTTCAGCTATAAAGTTCTGGAGACAATGTACAGTGTGGTACCTATAGGTTAAAAAATTTAATTAGTTTGATGGTGGTAATTTCACAGTGCATACATATATCAAAATATCACATTGTATCCTTTAAATATATACAATTCAATAAAGCTGGTAGAAAGGAAAGAATTGTGCTATCCAAGCTATTCAATATGGTAGCCACTAATCTACATGTGGCTATTCAGCATCTGAAATATGACTAGTCCTAAGTAAGATGTGCTATAAATATAAAATACACATAAAATTTCAAAGACAGTATAAAAAATGTAAAATAACTCATTTTTGTTACATATTGAAATGGTAATATTTTGGCTATTTGAGTTAAAGAAAACATTAAAATTCATTTTGTTTCTTATTTTTTTAAATCTAAAAAATTTAAATTTATATATGAGATCAGACAATTAATTTCACAAACTCACCCTAGAAAAAGTGTCTGTCACATACCTCATTGCTGAATATCACTACAGTCACCCTCAAAGTACTCCTCTTGGGAAGCTATGCACTGACACCAGCACCTAGTCCACCCTTCAAAGCAATTTCAGAACTCTTTTTCTGTGATGACCACGAGAGCTGTCATTGTACCCCAAATCTGATAATTAAATTTGAGAACACAAGTAAGTTCAAGAACTTGCCACCGTGTGCTTTTATGTTGGCAGCACGGTACAAACAACTGAGTAAGATGTCATAAGGTTGTTTGTACCGTGCTGCCAACGTAAGCACACGGTGGCAAGTTCACAAACTTCATTATCACATTTTGGACATGACAACAGCTCTGATGACCATTGCAGAAGAAGAGTTCCAAAATTGCTCTGAAGGGTAGACTAGGTGCTAGTGTCGGTGCATAGCTTCCCAAGGGGAGCACTTTGAAGGTGACTATAGTGATTTCAGCAATGAGGTATGTAGCACTTATTCTACGATGAGTTCCGGAAATTAATTGTCCAACCTCCTATGTGGCTCACATTGTACTTTTCATCATATTGTTTTGGGAACACTAAACTTATGAAACACATAAAGGGGACAAAATATAATGAAAAACAAAAACTTCCCATTCCCTTGGACCTGGAAGAGCCCAGAACCTTCCTACTCCGTGGTAATAAAAGAAACCCAATCATTCTCTGTTCTTCAATAACCTGATTTACACTTTATTACTTCCAAACAAGAATTATAGGTAGATTCTAAATAAAGAGCACACTGAATTTTTACACCTTGATATATAAACTTCACATGCTTAGCCTAAACCTAAACTGTGCGAGAAAAGGAAGAAAATGCCTTATTTTCCAATGGGAGGACTTTCTTCTTATTCAAGAAAACTTATTTCATTAGACTTTCTGCCTCAAGCAGCTGTGCTTTCCTGTTAAGAACCCAAAAATTGCTATCTGTTTTCCTCTTACATGAGAGTTGATAATATCAGAAATGTGGCCAAATATAAAGGTGTCATATAGAAACACTAGCACTAAACAAGCAGTATCCTGCACTATTATGGCTCTGAGGTTTCTTATAAAAAATTTTAAAGGGTCACACAGATTTAAATTAATGCCATGGAAGAATCTATCATTTTAAAAGGATCTGATGACTCAAAACATTTTTTTGGACCCTCCCAGCCTCTTCACTGGAAATGCACTCAGGACAGTCATACCAGTTAGTTTTCTTTTATGCTAGCCCAGGTCAAGTACAAACTTGAAATGTGAAACAAGGATAATTACTTCAAACTTATCTTGTTCACCAGGTGTTTTATGTTTGTTGGCTTTTTTGTTGTTCTTTGATTGGGTATTGGTTTGTTTCTGGGGGGAGGGGTTATTTGTTTTACTTCTCCATTTGAGTGGAAAGATATTTACTAGCAAAATAATGATAGTGAATTCTTCCATGACAGAAATTACCAGAATCCTTACAAAAACTGGGAAGTTGAGTCTTTATACCAGGCTTTACTTTGCCAAGCTCACCTAATTCTGCCTGTCTCTGCCTCTTAGCAAAACATGAAAAAGGGTAGAAATTCTAACAAAATATCCAAAGGAAGCCAAGGTTAACCATAGTCACCTGATATACTAAAAGATAGGCCTAGCACATAGGTGCAAGAAATGGGGCAGAATTCGTTTAATTAAAGGAATCACATAGTTCTAAGGTTAAACACCCTAACTTCTTTGTGTAGAGCTGAGTTTGTCAATCTCAGGAATACTGATGTTTGGGACCAGATAATTCTTTATTGTCAGCAGATGTTCTGTGAATTTTAAGATACTAAGGGGCATCCTTGGCCTCTCTGTGCACTAGATGCCAAGAGAAACCTCTTCCATCCCCTCCCCTCCCCGCAAGCTGTGACAACCAAAAAGGTCTCTGAACAATGCCAAAAGTCCCTTGGGAGACAAAAATGCCCCTGGTTGAGAATCACTGATATAGAGAAAAAGCACATGGAAAAAGTTGCTGCTGCAGCCAAATCAGGAGTAGCTTAGGGGGGGTTACCTGGTGGTATAGTGACTAGGCTTCAGAGCTCTCACCTCTGCTGCCAGGGTTCAATCCCTGCTCAGGAAACCAACCAAAAAAAAAAAAAAAAAAGCAGTTTGCTCTGTGTCCGAGGTGCCAAGTTGTACTCAAGTGGTTGGCCTTGCACACATGATAGAAAGTATTTCTGACAAAATTTCTGATACCACCAAACATGAAGGGTAACAATATAATGAAGTGCTCTACAGATATGAACTAGTTGAGCTTCACGTGACAGGGTTCCTCAACTGCAGTGGAAGGAAGGCTTCCTGCCTTCTAGTTTGTAAACATTTTCCTTTATCAGAATAACCATAAAGATGGTCAATTATTTAGCAGTCATCACATTCCTACTTCTAAACTCAGAATTTTTGTTATTTTTTTAAAATAAAATTTTAAAATAAAAATAAGTCACTACTGACCCACATATTATAATTAGCAAAATTTAACAGGCCTGAGAACACTCAGGGACTGTGGAAAAACAGGTAATCTCAGATACCCTTGCTAGGAATGTAAATTGTTACTTGTAATGCAACTTAGCGGCATCTACCAAACTTGTTATATTTTACTCAGAATTCCACTTCTAGGAATCAATCCTATAGATATACTCACCTATGCACAAGGAGAGATATGTATTAATCAGTTCCAACAGCACTGTTCACAACAGCAACAAACTAGAAATACTACAAATGTTATCAATAAGGAAACAGTTTTAAATAAATTACTGTATATTCACATCTTGAATGTACAGCCATTTTTCAAAAACAACACTGTGACAAACTTTTAAGCAGGAAATAAACGTAGAGAGAAATACATATAGTGAGAGAGAGTAAGGTCTCATTTTTGTAAAAATAAACCCTGTACATACATAGACAGATATAGATAAAGAAGTCTAAAAGAAAACACCCCAATCTGGTTTTGTTTCTTTGACAAGTATTTTTTTAAGCCATTAACAATAATTTTCAAAAAAAAAAAAGACAAAATTAGACTTGGGCTATCTTCATTTTTCTCATTTAAGACATAAAACCTTTCTTTTGCAAATGTCACTTTTCCTATAAATCAAGCTTGTGGGGTAATTCTGTATCATACATTGGGTTGTACTGGTATTCATGTCACTGTCCACCAAAATTATGCTGACAATGCTGAGCCATCACGCAAGTCACGTAAGACTCAATTCCACTTGCCAAACCACCTTCAAAGAGGTAGAAACCTCACTCACCTGACCTCTTGAGCTATAACCAATCAACAACTAAGAACACATTCAAAGAGAAGTAGTTTAATTTAGTAGAATTTTTTCTTTTCTCAACTTAACATAGTCTTTACTCCAGAAGCAGAGAGAATGTTAATTTTAATAAACGTTTATTGTTTAATTTAGCAGAATCTAATCATACTCATGTGCAATCAAATTTAAACAATTCTAATTTTCCTTTTCAATTTATTGATATAAATGATTAAAATACTGATGTGGTTTTTATACTCCTACTTAAATCCTGAATGAATAACCAAAGAAATCAAATGTCTGCCATACTGACACACCTGGCAATTAATAAAAATTAAAATCTCAATTCTAGATGTGGAATAACAAACTATTTTATCTTGGTGCACAGTAAAAAAGGCAGTTTTCCAAGAAGTTTTTCTGGTTCTAAAATAAATGAGCAGACACACTTCAAAACAAAATGTCAGGCACTCACCATAATAGCTATGGCCTTTAAACCACCCTAGCATCCCTCCCTCTGCCCCCAGCTCTAGACAGTTTAACAACTTTTAAATGGAACATTCTAAATTGCTAAAAATAAACTATATTTCTTCCTGCTTAAGTTTTCCCATTTTTCTGTGACATTTTAACTTTATTCAGGCAGTTATCACAAATATACAATACCCACATGATATCATTTCTAAACATTTTATATAGAGCTACATAAATGTGAGTGTGATAGTACTTCTTTACCTTTGAAAAACCAGTATGACAAAACCTTGAAGGTCTTCTTTCAATTAGAACCCTGAGTGTGAAGACTGGCTCCATGAGATTTCATAAAACTTGGCTCCACATCAAAAGGCCACAATCCTTTTCTTTCTTGACAACCACCATCTCTGGAAAAACCATACCCTTTCCCCCTCCAAAGGTAACTAACAGTATATAGGGTAAGGAGCTGGATATAAACATATGAACCTGCTCCAAGTTTATCCAAAAACTGGAATAGTAAGTCAATGATCACTGGAAGCTGTCACAGAACACTGCTCTTTCATGTCCTGAAACACACTCATGTTAGTGGTATCACCTGGTATTTTTTTGTCAGAAATATCAGAAAAACCTCATTTTCTTAATCACTTAGAAGATAATACATTAGATGAAGTTTTGGCAATAAATGAATTCAATTTCTATAACAAATGTCTTATTTTAAGCATGATTTCAATTCAGTCAACAAAATAGTCAAATGAAGTTACTATCTTCCTTATAAGATGTTTATTTTCTTCCAAACTTATTGTATTTTTCTGTAATGTTATGAGAAGTCTGTGTTTCCCTAATCCCAAGGGTTAAGGTTCAAAAAGCTAGCTCTCAACTGACCATAGACTAATCTTCCTCTCTTCGGTGTCTTGTTTGTATGTTGATTTAGTTTCATACGTATTTCTATTAGTTTTCCTCAGGGATTTACACATTTATATATGTATACATTCCCATACAGATATTCATAAGCTTTTTATCCTCATCTTACCACTTGACAATACAATTTTAAGTATGTTTTACACAGCTGTTTGTTTGATGGGTGGAGGTCTATTAAAGGATTCTTATTAGTTTTTTCCCTGTATTCAGATCCACTGGACCTGGAAATGGTCAAGCTTTGATTTTAGCACCAGCCTCAAGGACTGCAGAACTCTTCACCAGTTGTGCTCCCATTTCTCTTTTTCAAGAGCTGCAAAAGCTACAAAAGCCCCCTTTCTGGTCTTGCCTGGGATTCTGAAAGCTGAAAAATGTTTGTTCACTTTTTCTTTATTCCTTTGGACAGAATCTGGCGGTAACTTCTAAATGCATCTCCCTCCTTACTTCCAAATAGATCTGCTTTCGGCTTTGGGACTTCTGTTGGGGAAAGTAGGTCCTGGGCATGCCACACACACAGCCCTGCTGCTGCTGCTCTGTTAGATAGCTTTCTAAGTTAAATCTTAAGGCTTTTTGGAATGTTTGTCATTTTGTCTTGAGACCCAATACCTTAAATCCATTAAAGAGACAAATAATGTGGCTTTTATTAAGTGAAAAGGCAAAGATTGTTTAAATTCCTTAAGTTTTAGTGAAAACAGAAACTACTTACTATATACATGCTTCTAAACAAATAAGTATCAGGTGGATTTTCTGACAATTTCCCTAAGTTCTTGATATGGTTTTTAAAGAATATTTTCCATGTTTTGTGTATATGAACTTTTGGAAGGTTTTTAAAGCACTCTTGGATTTTTATTTTTACATTCTAGTATTTGGATATCATTGGTATTATTAAAAAATGACAAATGATTTTTATGAATTCAGTACGATTTTAAATAAATTCGAGTTTTATTAATCACAAACACCTATATATATTTGAAAAACACTACTACATTTATGCTCCTGATCTATTTTATTTAGTTTGCAGTTTAGTGGTTCGTATAAATGACTGAACCTCTTACAATAACTTCATGTACCTTTCAGGTTTCCAGAGCCCACAACTGGAAACCACGGCCTAGTTACAAACAAATTGCTCTTTATAGTAAGTATTTGGAATCTTAAGTGAAAATTTATCGTGTGTCAGGTACCGGTATGTTTTTCCCCTATAAAACTACAATTCCAAATTTAAAATCAAACTTCATCACAAAAATCGTTTATATACAAGCTTTTACTTCACAGGCAATTTTTCAGTAACACAATTACTCAAAATGGGCTCAGGACACACTGAAACAGAACAGACATACCGGTACACTTCTATTTCTACCACCACGGTGGGGAAGGGTGATTTTAGTCCTGAGCTCCACTGCACAGCCAGAGCATCTGTAACTAAACCTTAATAAGATTTTAGTTATTATAGGTCAGACCAGCCTGCAAAAGAGACGAATACATGTGGCAGAAATACAAAAATATAAATCATAAAATAGCCACCTCGCTATGAAACTAGAACAGCTGAGACGTAATGACATGAATGGGGAAAAGAGCAGTAAAACCACAAATTTAGAGATTTCTCTTCCATATCCTTCCCTTACTAATACACAGAGAATCAATCAATGTTTGGTAGTATCTTGTTTGTTGTTATGAGATATAAACCAAACAAATTTCACACTGGATAAACCCCAAGAGACGCCATTGTCTCACTTTTGCAGATGAGGAAACAACAGCCCAAAGACCGTAAGTGGCAAGCTGCAGGTGGTTCAGTTGAATAGCAAGTCCTAATCCCAGAACTTCCAGTTCCTAGCTTATTGTCTCCAGTGTCTTACCTAGTATTTCACAATCCCTCTCATATGTCCTAAACTAGATTTGATTCACATTTGTGTTGACATTTTGATAATGATAACTATTTTAAAGACATTTCTCACACTTCATGACTATCCCACAGATCATTTAATTTGAGTCTTAGAGTTTTCCCATCTATGAAGGTGGTGGTAGGGTATATGTTTGGGCACTGTGAATTTTTCTTATAGGAACATACCTCCTCTTTGAACTTGGAAGTCTATGAGAAATAAATGGGTTTTTAAAAATTGGTTTCAAGTGGAACTTTCAAGAACCAAACTTACTTTGGTGAAAGTACAACCTGATTTTCGGAAACCCATATCCTAGATTTACCTTAAATCATATAGGTGCATCATTTTTCATTCAAATAATTACACCACATTCCCAAATGAAGATGCACAATAACCCTACCAAATGCTGCAGTTTCTTTTCACCAACTAAGACAGGAAATAATTTGCAATGACTAAATTCTAAACTCAGGATTTAGGACCCAATATTAAAACTGACCTAAATAATTTGTATACACTTAGAAGATTAGCAGTTAATAACACAGAATAAATAAATACCAAGAATATGGAAAACTACTAAATGAATTAATTAGAAATACAACAGATCCTATAATAGCATACTACAACAGCTAAATTTATAAAGTACTTATTGGGGACAGATACAGTTTTAAGTTCTTTCCACATGTTAACTCATTTAATCCTTACAACCCTGTATGTAGATACTTTTATTATCTCGCGCTTCATTAAGTAGGAAACCAAGACAGTGACAAATTAAATGACTAGAGCACAGTCAGACTCTTGTAAGGGGGAGGGAAAGTCAGGATTTAAACCCTAACAGGGTAGCTCCAGAGTCTGTTAAAAATCTGTTTAAAAACAAAATGCTAACAAGATACAAATTGGAGAAATTTTACTGAAATTTCTAGAATAGGAAAACCCAAAACGACAAAAAGTGAATTAGCAGTTGCCTGGGGTTGCAGGTAAGAGGTAAGGAGAGGAATGGGAGTGACTATCAATGAGTATGGGATTTCTTTTAGAGGTGATAAAAATAACCTAAAATTAGACTGTGGTTATGGTTACACAAATCTGTGAATACACTAAAATATAATGAATTGCATACTTTAAATAGATGAACTGCATGGTATGTGAATTATATCTCAATAAAATCTGTTTTTTTAAGAAGTTGGTGGGCTGTCCAGAAAGTACCCAGCCATGTAATATGAAAAACAGAAGCATTTATGGCTGGATTTTTTCTGGACAGCCCTTATATTCAAAACTGAATCATACTCAATAACAAAATAGAGATGATGGCTATGTAAATTGCTAATATTAAGGGAAGTTGTTTGAATTCTGTGACTGTTTTTACAACTTTAAGTCTAAAAACTTCTTTTTTAAATTTGGGGTTTTTTTTAATAGAACCCACAGCACAGCATAGAGGGACTGACTTCGGAGGGATAAGTGCTGGCCTCGCCTCTGACCACCCGTTACCTTCTCTATGTAAATAATGAGGATGATAGACTCATCCTCCTCACTCCCTCACTTGCCAGGAGGACCAAATGAAATGTGATGTAATGAAAACATTTCTAAAATAATCAAATACAACCTCTATGAAGGATAAATGTTTTATAAAATCTAAATAATCAGAAAATTATCAGGGAGTTCCCTGATGGTGTAGTGGCTTAAGGCTTCGGCGCTGGCGCTGTCAGCGCTGCGGCCTGGGTTCGATTCCCAGCCAGGGAGCTACTAGAAAGTTCATAAAATATAGTAACAGTAATAAATAGCTAATGCTTAGTGAGTATTCACTGTGTGCCACAAATCACTGTGAGCAACTCTATATGGTAAGTGCTATTATTACTATTAGCCCCATTTGAGAGAAGCAGAGACTGAGGCACGTTGCAAAGCACACATGGCGTAATAAGTGACTGAGCTACAGTATGAACTTAAGCAGTTTGGCTCCAGAGTCCTGAGCTTATTAATATTTTTGGAAACTGCTCTTAAAATGAAAATGATTTCTTTGTTTGTTTGTCTGAGAGCTATTCATTCACCACTCATCCTCCTCATTCACATAGGCACTACACAAGGCCAAGAAGATACAGTTGTGGCCCTCAGGGAGTTTACCCTGTAGTGGAAACCAAGGCAAATAAACCGCCCTCCCTGAAAGCCATTGTGAAAAGAGTGCTGGGGATGCTGTGTGAGTACAGAGGAGGGACACTTCCTTGAAGCCAGGGAAGTCAGACTTCCCAAGTGATCTCACAGCAACACCTTGTTAGATAAATAAAGTTCACTAAGAAGAAGAGCCCTCCAGTTTTTCTTCCCTGCTACATATTCTCTTTAAACAACTGTCTCAAAGTAAATAAAACATATTCTACTCTTAAAAGAAAAAAGAAGAAGAAGAAGAGGAGGAGGAGGAGGAGGAGGAGGAGGAGGAGGAAGAAGAGAGCCAGGGTAACAGCAGGACCAATGGAGCAACAACTTGAAAGCAGAAGAGATAGATCCAGGACAAACAGAAAAACGGCTTTACTGAACCCGAGGAAGAACACCTTCTGCACCAAAATAAGAGGGAAACCATTTATGGATGCATACAAGATGAGAGGCAGGACAGGAAGTTCAGGAACTTCAAGACAATTCATGCCTGTTGGCTATCACAAAGGAGTCATGTTCCTGGATAGGTCATGGACAGGAAAGAGGAAGTGGGGAACAAAACAGGGTGAGACAGGAGATTTGAGGAGAAAGTGGTTATCTCATTTATCCATAAAATTAATCTTTCCTGTTTAAGTTTACTCCTATTTTATACATGAGCAAACTGTGATTCAAGGGGTTACGACCTTGCTTAGGGTCACAGGCAGAAAGCAGCAAATCTCCAAGGCCTGTTTTCTTCCACTATGCTACACTCCTTCCATGAACACAAGAACTCTCGGTACTGGCACTAGCCAGCAGTTATATTTGGATTCTTTCTGCCTGGAAGACCTGAAAGATGAGAAGGGAACTAGAGAAATGTAAACGTTGTATCCAAATCATCATTCTCCAAAATGCAGAGAAACCACACGTGTACACTCTCCTTCCCCTAACTACACGCGAAAATGTTCTGGCTTAGTTTTCAACATTAAAAAAAATAAGTCAGGAGTTCCCTGGTGGTGTAGTGGCTGGGTTTCAGAGCTCTCAAAGCTGCGGCCTGGGTTCAATTCCCAGCCAGGGAACTACCCATATTAAAAAAAAAATTTTTAATAAATAAATAAATAGACAGATAGATAGCCAGTGGTTCCAAAACGAAAATATAGCTTACTGAAGTTGAACCACAAACTATCTAATATTCTAGTCATATTGCTTTATATTCTTTACATTTCAGTGTTGTGGTTCAACAAGCACTGATCTGAATCGGAGATGTACTAATTGGATAAGCTAATTAATATAAAAAGGCAAATTAATATAAATTACCCATAGTGATGACCTGTTAAACTTTTACCAGATTAGTTAACAATACTGAAGTAAGACAGAATTAGTGCCTCAAAAAAAATTTTGGGGGGGTTTACAAATAAATTCAGAATTATTTAAGACCATAGCCACTACCACTTCCCACCACCCACCTTTCCCTCCAAAAAGCTTGAAGAATTCACAGCAAAATGTTTGAAATGCTAAGTAATCATCTCTGGAGCGGAGATTCACCTCCTTCTGTCATGTTCATCTTATTTTCTACAATAATACATGTATGACTTGTAACTTTGAAAGTTTCTTTTTTCTCTTTTATAGAAAAAGACCACAGCAGCCAGGGTTTGATTCCCAGCCAGGGAACTCCCCACCAAAAAAAAAGAAAAAAGAAAAAAAGACCAAAACCACATTCAACTATTCACATATGAACAATCTGTACCCTTTTAGCGGGGTGGGGGCAACATTCAGAAAAACTTAGCTCAAGGTTTCTAACTGAAATCCTTACATCAAAATCTTCTTTAGCAACTATATTCCATAAGACAATATTCAGTCAATAGTACTTTAATTTTAATGACTGTTAAAACATTACTTGACACAAATTTACTAACTTATAAATTAAACACTGGTGAAAAAAAACTCTAAAAATTAAAAAAGGAACATCCATCAAATTTAAGACTATGGCTAATCTTAAATCACTTCTGTTAGTGCAATTCTTTTCTAAATAAAAGATAAAATAGTACTACCATATTTTTCTGTTATAGAAAACTGATAAAAACAAATACATGAGAAGACATAACTTGAATACTGTGCTATGGAGAAAACAAAACCTATCCCTACTTTCAAGGCACTTAAAATCTTATTGAGGGAAAAAGGTCTATCACTTATATTAAAAGGCAGAGGGCCATACCTGTGAAGTTAGCTGTACATGGGAGCCCTGAAAGATATACCAAAGCAGGCCAATCTAAGGGAATGGTCCAAATGAGCAATATGGACCATAAATCAAGAATTACAAACTCATGAAGCTGTGTCAAACTAAAAAGCTTCTGCACAGCAAAAGAAACCATCAACAATGCAAAAAGACAGCCAACTGAATGGGAGAAAATACTTGCAAACAACACATCTGATAAGGGTCTAATATCTAAAATACAGAAAAAACCAGTACAACTCAGCAACAAAAAAAACAAACAATCCAATTAAAAAGTGGGAAGAGGATCTAAACAGATACTTTCCCATGAAGAAATACAAATGGCCAGCAGACATGAAAAAATGCTCAATCTCATTAGCTATTAGGGAAATGCAAATCAAAACCACAATGAGATACCACCTCATACCTGTTAGAATGGCTGTTATCAATAAGACAAGGAATAACAAGTGCTGGAGAGGATGTGGAGAAAAAGGAACTCTGGTACACTGCTGGTGGGAGTGCAAACTGGTATAACTGAAGACGTTGTGGAGGTTCCTCAAAAAACTGGGAATGGGAGTTCCCTGGTGGTGTAGTGGCTAAGGCTTCCGCGCTGTCAATGCTGCAGCCTGGGTTCAATTCCCAGCCAGGGAACTACCCAAAAACAAACAAACAAAAAAAATTGGGAATGGAGTTATACCCAAAAAACTTGAAAATCTTAGTCCACAAAGACTTATGTACCCCAATGTTCATCGCAGCGCTGTTCACAGTGGCCAAGACATGGCAAACAACCAAAGTGCCCTTTGATAGATGACTGGATAAAGAAGCTGTGGTACATATACACAATGGAATATTACTCAGCTATAAGAAAAGTGAAATACTGCCATTTGCAACAAAATGAAAGGACCTAAAGATCATCATGCTAAGTGAAATAAGCCAGACATAAAAAAACCAAGAACCTAAGACTTCACTCATATGCGAAATATAAAACTGAAAGCAACAAAGAAAAAACAAACAAACAAACAAAAACCTCAAGGACACAATCAATAGTTTAATGGTTATTTGGGGGCAAGGGGGGATGGAGTAGGAGAAGAGGGAGCAGGCAGGAGAGGAGGGGGGAAGCCAAATATATGGTTGATGGAAAGAGAAGTCACACTGGGTGGTGAACATATAATGCATCAAATAGACGATGCACTGTAGAACTGTATACCTGGAACCTATGTAACTCTTGCTAACCAACATCACCCCATAAGTCTAACAATAAAAAAACATTTTTATTAAAAAAAAAATTACATACTCAATACAACACAAGAGCCAAAGAGAAAAAGTTTGAGTAAAACCAGCTCATGAAAATAAGATAGCAGTACAAATGTAAAAATTAACACCAAACTACCCTTGTCCAGAATTAAGGAATAACAGGAATAGGTGAGACTTGCAAACTATAAAGGAACAAATGTGCTAATTAGCCCAAAACAATAGTTATCATGAGAGAATACTGGGCCAGTTTATTAGAAATTCAGACTTTTATGAATAGCTCCTAATATTGGTGACATTTTTTATAAAAAGTCCACATATACGAAGAAGTTGAGAGAAAGGTACCCTCCTCTCAAGAACCCAACCTCTTAAGCTGACACCTAAGGAGACAAAAGGTTCTGTTCTATCTTGCGGGGAATGAATAGAGCAAAGGCACTGAAACCATTCAAGAATATGGGGTATGGGGCAGCAGGCTGGGAGCAGGCCAGATGGCCTATGTTGGGGAGTGCTAAGAAAAGAGTTAGAAAGGAACACTGTAAGGCTTCCAAATCAGTGTCCAGTCTGTGGCTCATGGCATCCAATCCATCTGGCCTGCACATCCTCAGGCGAAACTACTGTCAGAACCACTGGAGAGTGCACATGAGAACAGACAACTGGAACTGATTCCTCAGCTGATGCTCACATATACTGAAGTTTGAAAACAACAGTTCCAGCGCAAAGAGATAACAATGAAAGTACTGAGGGCAAAAGCCAGTACATTTAAATCACACATTAAATATTGCTAGTGAGACAGCTGTTTTAAAAAGTGTTGTTTTAATTCTCCCTACTACTATCCTTTCCCAACAGCGTTTTAATGTATTATGAGTTTTAATGAGTTTCACATCTGAAAGTCTATGAGAATTGCCTGAGGGCTTTGAAAGCCCTTACTAAAAAGGTACAGATAGCAGAATATGAGGAAAACTATTTGGAAAAATCCCTGATCAACAAAAACAATCAAACAAATAAACGGTAAAATTTTTCTGTTTTTTTGCTATTAAAACCAAGGCTGTGCCCTTTCTTAGTAAAATTCTGCTTTACTAAGGAAGGGCACAGTCTTGGTTTTAAAAGCAAAAAACAAAATAACCCATGGACACAATCAATAGTTTAATGTTTATTTGGTGAGTGGGTTAGGGAGGGGAGAAAGGGGAGGGGGTGGGAGAGGAGGGGGGGAAGCTAAATATAAGGTGATGGAAAGAGAAGTCACATTAGGTGGTGAACTTATTATACAACAAGTTGACAATGCACTGTAGAATTGTATGCCTGAAACCTATGTAATCCTTGCTAACAGATGTCACCCCAATAAGTCTAACAATAAAAA
>PVJL010006634.1:0-28330 GCA_004026885.1 Lyroderma lyra | reverse complement strand
TAAATAAAAGCAAAAAACAGAAAATCTTTCAAACTCTGATGAAGGATGCAGCACTGAAATCACTTGCCAGTATCCTGAGTCCAAAAGTTGAATACATAAGTTCATTATTCAGAAATGAAATCTGTTTAAAGAGCTAGGGAGTATGAGAAGTTCTGAATAACTCTCCAAGCTACTTACAAATGAAAACTCATCCACAGGAACAGCTGATTCCTACCACCCTTTCTGAATAACCAACCACCTGGAAGACCTGCACATATTGTTTAGCTTATGCGTTCTGATTTCTCCAACAGCCCGCATGTCTTCTTGGCAAAGTTTTTCTTGCAAATCAAAAATACCCCATTAAAGAAGTCCATCAAGTTATTCCTGAGAATCAGTTATTGAAAGTATTAAAACGGGTGGGGGACTGAAATCTAAAGAAAACAGCTTACAGTCGATTTGGGGAGGAAAAAGCAACACCCATGAAAAGGTACAACCTGTATAACATAAAAACCTTTCCTGTCTTATTCACACTTTATCGCCAGGGCACTGCATAAAACATGTGTTCAATAAACTATTAAATGAATGCTAATTTAGTCATCTTGGTCACTCCAGCAACTAGCAAGTTCCTAGCACAACGTGTGCTGAATGAATGAAAGCTATAATGCAGTACATATTAATATGGCTTGCATGACTTAGGTTAAGAAGACAAGACATCAATGAGGGCTAAAGTAAATAAGAAATATGTCATGGCAAAGACAAAGTCGAAACATGAAATCTTAAGAACTGGAAGAAATCTTACAGCATTAGTAGGTAATCTGGTAACCCCCAAGGAAGTTTCCAAAGATGCCAGAAATAGCTTTATATTGCTAAGGTTAAAAAAAAATAACTAAACTTGGTAGTAGCTACTTTAAAAAAAAAAAAAAAAAGCCTGGATTCAACTCCCAGCCAGGGATCCACCCCCCACCAAAAAAAAAAAAAAAAAAATTTGAGAAAAGCCATGTTAACAGTGTTATGGAAAGAACAGTAATAACAACTTGCTCACGTGCTCAACTCTTTGCCATTCACTCTGTTCTCCCCACTCGTTCCCCACACTCAAAAGACAGGTAAGGGAGAGGCTGCATTCTCAGAGCCATACTGTCTCTAAACAGTCCCTGTCTGAACTGCAAGCTGGAGAATATCTTTTTCTGAGGATTTAACTCCTCACATGCTTCTACATATACTCTACAATCTTAATCTAAACTAGTTTAATGAATGCTGAAAACCACAATCTAAACCAAATGCACACCCTTTCACTTTACAGAGTTCTCCAGAGAAATGCATCCATTCACAGACAACATCTGCTGACCACCTTATACTACTCTACTACACACACCAGAAACTAGGCTGGAAACATACTGAACAGAGCACCTACTTGCCAACCAGGGTATCACTGGAAGGGAGAGAAAGATATTACAAATAAATTATAAAACTACGTGGCCGTATTGTAACAGGTATTAGAAAGTATACACTCTAGGCATCTGAAAGAAGAAATAACTTTATATAAAAAGCTTTGCAAAGCTTTCAAGAAAAGGTAGTGTTTCTTTCTTTCATACATTAATTCATTCAACAAATACTTATTAAGCATGCACTATGTGCCAGGCACTGCACAGACACAATGAAGATTTGTCCTAGATCCTAAAAGGCTGAAAGAGGAAGTTTACTACTTAAAGAGGAGTAGGATATGGGGAAGACACTCAGTAAAGAAAACACATACAGAGTAATGAAGCAGGAAAAGGGTATGACGGATTGAGACCGAGACACAGGTGAGATATTCTGCATAGGTTTAGGCATTGGTGAGATAGATCTAGAGAAGATGTGCTGAAGAAATAGAACAGGCCACACCTCCAGCTTCTGGGAGAGCTTTAAATGCCAAACTTAAGTATTTAGAGTTTATTCTTTGTGTACCATAGGAAACTGATGGACATTTCTGAAAAGGGAAGTGATATGACCAGCTTGGGTTTTTTAGGAAAAGATCTCTTTTATGGAAGACAGACAGGTTGGTGGTGCAGGCAGAGCAGACAGTGACCTACCTACCTGCCTGCCTACTCACTGCCAACTAGTTCACTGGTGACAAAATTGACTAACCCCCAGGTTCTCATGTTCCTAGCACAATCATCTGCAGAACAGCTAGGGATTAAAAAGCAGTAAGAAAAGCACAAGCAATGAAAAAAAAAAAGAGGACCTTAGCAAGATCAAAAACTTCTCTGCTTCAAAGGATACTATCAAGAAAGTAAAAAGATAAACCACTGAATGGGAGAAAATATTTACAAATCACTTATCTGATAAGAGACGTGTACTCAGAATATTTAAAACAAAATGAAACAAAAAAACTCTTGCAACTCAACAAAAAGCTAAACCAAAATTGGGCAAACGATTTAAACAGACATTTCTCCAAAGAAATATAAATGGTAAATAAGCACATGAAAAGATGCTCAACATCACGAGCCCTGAGGGAAATGCAAATCATATCCAACAGGATGGCTACAATCAAAAAGACAAAAAAATAACAAGTGTTGGCAAAGGTGTAGAGAAACTGGATCCTTTCTACATTGCTAGTGGGAAAGCAAAATGGTATAGCTGCTTGGAAAACAGTTTGACAATTCCTGAAAAAGCTAAATATAGAGTTACCATGAAACAGCAATTCCACTCCTGAAATATTTACCCAAGAAAACTGAGAACATATCCATACAAAAACAAAGCAATATTACTCATAATAGTCAAAAAGTAGAAGCAACCCAAATATTCATCAACTGACGAATGGATAAATAAATATGGTGCAATGGAATATTATTTAATTGTGAAAAGGAATGAAGCACTGATATATGACACAATATTGATGAACCTTGAAACCACAACACTAAGTGAAAGAAGTCACAGGACCCCTTATTGTATGAGTCCACTTATTTCAAATGTCCTGGATAGGCAATTCTACAGAGACATAAAGCAGATGAGTGTTTGCCTAGGGCTAAGGGTGGAGGAATGACCCATAATGGGTACAGTTTGATTTAGGAGGAACAAAAATGTTCTAAAATTAGATAGTGGTAATGGGTGCACAACTGTGAATATACTGAATTGAACACTTTACATGGGAGAACTGTATGGTATGAATTATATATCAATAAATTGTATAAACAAAATGCAGTGAGAAAGAGGCTGGAGGTATTCAGGCCACAAAAAGAGGAAGAAAAGGTAGGGAAAACAGTGAGAACCACAGGACTGTCAATGGGCTTCCAAAACCTTCCAAGATGTCCTTCAGAAAGAATCTGGGGCCTGCAATGCTGGAAGAGCAATGAAGGGCCCCGTCTCCCTGTGACAGCTGTGAGCAGGGTGCCATTACTGGAGCCCTCTGTCCAGCAGTCCAAACACCTACCTTCCTGCGTAATTAACCTGCTCCTGGATTAACCAAAGGAGGGTAGAAGTGCCTTCCAGAAGCCACAGGATAAACATGGCACTTCTCCCTTGGAGCCATTAACTTTATACTAAGAACGCCAATTTTTAGAATGAAAAGAAACTACTATACAGAGGTTGCCAAAAAAATTTATACACATTTTTTAAAAAGAAAACTATTAAAATTGTAATACTCAACATATACCAATGAAAGATGAATACAAGCCACATTTGACTTCTGCAATTACAAGAGGTGCTCAAAGTGGTTACCATCAGGGTCCAGACTCTGATTATGGTGAACTACTGTTTGAACAACGCTGACCAAAGTGTCCAGTTGTGTTGCTGCGCATGCCATTTCAGTTTCCTCCCTGACTACCACCAGTGTAGCTGGTTTTCTATGGTACACCACATCCTTTAATGTCCCCCATAGGTAGATGTCAAGGGGTGTTAAGTCAGGGGAACGTGGGGGAAACTCAAACAATGTTCTCGAATTTCAAAAGCACTGACAACCGTGCTTCCGCCATTTTCTTTTACTGTCCTGCCTGTCACATGGTGGCACTAGCATTCATTTGATTAACACCATCTTTTGAGCAAATGTCTTACTACACACTGCTACCATAATTCAATTCAACTTCAAGAAGTAATGCAGATAATAATATCTCTTAAAATGTGTACCTGTTTTTGAGCTGATTTTTTTTTGGTAGCTCCCTGGGTGGGAATCGAACCCACACAGCAGCACTGAGAGCGCCGAAGCCTAGCCACTACACCACCAGGGAACTCCCTGTGTACCAATTATTGGCACCCAGGTATTATGAAATGCAAAAATCTCTAAACAAGCCTTCAAAGAAACTGCAGGATTTGGAATAGGGTAATTTTTAATTCTATTACGCCTAGATTTAAACATTATCTTAGAATCTAGATGATCTGCCCTATACCAACAGGAATTCTACTCTCCCAGAACCTTAGTTGTATCATTCCACTTTGCAGAGGCCCAGATGGAGGGGTTCCTGGTTGCCTTTGGAATCAAGTGAAATTGAAGCCTGCAAGCCTCTCAGTCCACCCCACACCCTCCCACCCTGGTCCTCAACATACTACTTACTATACATACTAATGGTTTCTTCCTGAACTATAGCTCCACCCTCCCTCCCCCACTATCAGGTATGTGCTCTTCCGTCCTCACACCTCACACTTCTGTCTCTGGAGCCACTGTGCACCTGTGAGAGGCCCTGCCCATTCCTCCCCAAACCACCCACTCACTACCCACCCCAGATGCAGACCCTGTGAATAGTATGGCCACCCCTTCCCCTCTGCCTGTCACCCTTCATCTTCTCAAAAACTGCACATATTCAATATTTTTCATAGGGGCCAAAACATCACATAAGACTGCACCCCAGTGCCCACTTAAGCCCTTCTGGTATCATCATTTTTCTAGATTCTTGAGATAGTATGCCTTCTGTATATATTAATTAACATTTTGTGAGCACATACTATCTATGTACCACCTTTTATAGTACTAAGCCTTTGACATACATAGCTTCATTTATTCCTTACAAGAAATATCAGTCCTTTCTTTCTTCATCATTAACATTTAATGAAGCATTCATCCTATTCCCCTTTAAAAAAATGTAAGCAATTCTAACTTGATGAAATTCAATTTTTCTTTATAAAATACCTATCTCCATGGATTTAGAAATATAATCTTTCTATTACATGCTGATGGTTTACAAAAATGCATTAATATAAACATGTATGTTTATCATACATACATAGAGAGGTTAAATAACTTTTAAGATCCCTTAAGTAATAAATGGCAAAAACTAGACTAAAACCCTAGCTGGTCTGCCTCCAAAATACTGTTAACCCTGTCCCTTACCATCAAAAGACACCAGACTACAGCCCCTGCTGTCATTTACCAGCAATCTTTTTCCACTGAATTACCTAAAACCTCCTCTTGTTTTACTTCGCAGCTTTCTAACTCAGCCAGTTTTGAGGTAACAAAAATTAACACGTTTCTATCCATTTCTGGGATGCGAAATGTTCCCAAAGAGGATGGATGACCTGTTTGGCAAGGAAAGGAAGCGGATAGTGAAATCTTACGCCTCAGCTCCTCCTCTTCTATTTCCATTTGAAACTTAAAAAGAATGTGATTCTAATCGAGGACAAGTCAACCCACACCTGCACATTGTTAGGTCCTTACAAACTGGGAGAATTTAATATAAAAATCAGTAACTTTTTCAAATCAAAGTTTTCAAGAAATTAATGATTCCTTGGGTTCTTTGAATTTGCCTTCAAATTCTGGGTCAAGTGACCCTTACACAGACTTTGCTGCTTAAAACCCCTGCCTTATTCTGTAGGCCTGCTGTGAATTGTAAATATTTCCACACAACTGACTGTGTCCCAGGTATAGCTTAGTCTGTCATATGCACTATAATTTTAAAATCATATAATTGCCTTTATTTCTATTCTGTGATTCAGAGGTTTCACTGCCCTTCCTCCTGCCTCATTCCTGTCCTGTCTCATTATTTCAAATTAGAGGTTTGACTACATATTACAAACACATACCTGCAAATGGTCAACTCTTGTGTACTAAAAGAATTCTGATTCGAAGCCTGAGAAGTCACTATAAGAAAGCCATTTGAGAGACAAATTGTATTTGAAGGATAGCAACTCTATGCCTGGGGTAGCTAAAGTTCAGAGAAAGTCTGGCCCAGTGGGACCTGAGCAATTTGGGGCACAGGTCTAAAAAAAGAAAGACTTGGGGGAGTAAAGGAATTTCAAGAGTATAAGAAGGTGATAACACCACAACAACTATCTGAGAGCCTCCTTGTCTAGAGTGTTTGCACTGTGTGCCACCCTCTGCATTTTTATAAACCATCAGCATATAACCGAATGAATGACTGTATTTCTAAATCCACAGAGATAGGTATTTATAAAGAAAAATTATCTAAATTCATCAGGTTAAAATTGCTTACATTTTGGGGGGGTAGAAGGGAGTAGTTCCCTAGCTGGGAATCAAACCCAGGCTGCTGTGTTGAGAGTGCTGAAGGCTAGCCACTATACCACTAGGGAACCCCACTGCTTACATTTTTTAAGGGAAATAGAATGAATGCTTCATTAAATATCATTTCACTATTCCAGATGAGCAGCAGGCAAGGAAAGGACACAGGTTGCCCGCAGCCCAGCAAGGATAAGACGTAGGCCTCACTAGCTCTAGGAAAGAGCCTAGACCACTAAGACCAGCTGATAAACTTCACTTAAATGCTATTCCACTGAGGCATAGGGAGTATACAAGGGCTGTCCAGAAAGTATCCAGCCACGTACTATGAAACACAGAGGCATTTACAGCTGTATTTTTTTCCAGATAGCCTCCATGTACCCTGCACCAAGCACTGTTCTAGGCACTGGGAATAGACTCAAAGTTGCTGCCCTTGTGGAGCTTACACTCTAATGAGGGCAGATAGAAAATAAACAAATGTTGGGTGGTAATAAGTGCTGTGGAGTAAAGTAATTCAAGACAGAGACTACTAGGAATGAACATTATTTTATGTAGGAATATTAATCAGTGAAGGCCTCTCAGAGACCTAAAGGAAATGAAGGAGGAGGGAGCCGTGCTGAATACCTGGCAAGAAAAACCAAATGCAAAGCCCTGAGGCATATTTAGTATAGGTGAGAAACAGCAAGCAGGGAAGTGTAGCTGGAAAAGGATGAGTGAAAAGGAGCATGATATGGAGCCAGAGAAAGGGCCATACCATGTAAAGTCTTAATAGCCTCGGTAGGGAATTTATATTTTATTCTTAATGAGATCAGAAGCCAATGGAAGGTTTGAACAGAGATGGGACACAATCTGACCATTTTAAGTTTGTTCTGGCTGCTATATACTGCACAGGAGGCAAATAGGGAAGCAGGAAACCTGTTAGGAGCAAAGACAACAGTAGTTTGACTAGGAGGTAGCAGGGAGGTAGTGAGATGTGGTTCAATTCTAGATATATTTCAAAATAGAGACAATATCCATTCAACCAAGATTGGGAGTCCTCAGCATATCTGCGACAGAATGCAAAAATGCCCACAAATTCTTCCCCTCGTTGGATTCATGCCATTGCAGTATCATTTTAGAGCTCCTCCAACAAAGAGACGGAGTCTTCTCTACCCTTAAAATTTTGGCTGGCCTTGAAACTTGCTTTAACCAATGGGATAATAGCAAACATAATGTAAGTAGAGATTTGAAAAGTACTTAAACATTTGTGCTTACCCTTTCTTACTGCTTTAGAGAACCCCACATCCCACTATATAGAGAAGCCCAGGCTAACTTGCTGGATGACAAGACTCACATAGCCCAAAACCCCTGTAGCCATAGCCAACCAACAGTCAATCATCAGATACATGAATGAGACCATCAGCTGTCAGCTGACTGCACATGCATGAGTGAGCCCAGCAGAGACCAGGACCATCACATAGCAACCCACAGAATGATGAGCTAAAGAAATGGCTGTTATTTTAAGCCACCGGGTTTTGGAGTGATTTCTTAAGCAGCAAAAGCTGATTCAGTATCTTTTCATCCCTCAAATCAAATGCAAACCACTAAGCTCTCTTGGTTTCTCTAATGGCATTACACAAAAATCAAAATTTCAATTCTAAAGTAAATTGATAGAGAATTGGCACAATGTCGATGAGCTGATTAGAAGAGAGCATTCTGTAGCTCATTAAATTGTGATATGACAGTCAAGGCGCTGAGTTCTTTATGCAATGAAATCACCAAAATAAGAATCTCAAAAAACAGGGAGAATAAAAGATCTCACACCAACAGAATCTCTCTTTTCAATGTCCCACACACCATTTCTGAACATTAAAAATGGTGCCTTTACAAGGTTATATAGATACACAAGCAATTAAAGCTCTTTCCTTACAGAAAAGAAACCAATTACATTAAAGAGATCACAAGCTGGACTTCTCTTTCTTAGCTGATACAGACAGATGGGTAGATGGATAAAAGAATAAAAGGGCAAATATACATACACCAAATAATAATTTTGATTATTAATCTGCTAATTTGAGTATATATGCATTTATGCTATATGGAAAGACTCCTATGTATTTCCTCACATTACAACTGATTATCCAAAGTTTTAATCTAATGATAATCAATGTTCAAGGGATCATTTTATTCCCAGTACAGAATCTGCTTACTTTCTATTAGCGTGGAAAACAAATACATGACTACCTTTCTGTTTTACAGTTAACTTTTTTAATGTCAAGGTAGGGAGTTCCCTGGTGGTGTAGTGGCTTAAGGCCTTGGCGCTGGCGCTGTCAGCGCTGCAGCCTGGGTTCGATTCCCAGTCAGGGAGCTACCCACATACCAAAAAGCAAAAAAAAAAAAAAAAAAAAAAAAAAAAATCTGTTTAATGTCAAGGTAGAAAGTGAACCTCCATTCCTATTCCTCAAAGATAACCACTGTCCAGTTTCTTGTATCTCCTTCTATTTCTCTCTTAAAAGTTATAGTCGGACAGTGTAATTTTAAAAACTAAAACATTTATAATTCTTTCAAGCTACCCCTATAAACTAAGTAGAATCCTCCCTATTTTTGTGTTCTGCTATCAGAGTTTTCCAAACTCTTAAAAATCAAACATTAGTATTTATTATATGTTGACTAGCTTGATTTCTGAAACAGCTCATCTATCATCACCAAAGAACTCAACAGCAGTGAATGACCCCATTCTCCCTTGAGGGGGAGGGGAAGGAGACCTAAATATTTAATGGGTAAGGGGAAAATTACCTTTTTTGAAACTGAAACAGAAGCTGTTTGGATGGTTAAATAAAAGCATTTGCCAGGGTTTATAAGTCTTATTTATATCTGACACATGGAAATGAGTCTTTGGGAAGAAAGAAAATTCCTGGAGACAGATCCTGATTACCTATGAAGATACGCTCACCAAAGAAAGGCCTCCCAGGGTCACGCACTGGTCTATGCAGAATACACACTGCATCTCCTTCAAGTACAAAGGACAAGTACAGATACACAGACGGAGTCTTATCAAATTATGCACTGCAAAATGAAAAGCCCCAGAAATGAGGTTCAAAAATCTTCCCAAATATTGTACAAAGATTTTCAAAAATATGAACGACTGTGTTCCTCGTTACTTAAAAATTTAGCCAACCTCATCAATCTTCTTAATTATACTCACTAATGAAGGGATAGAAACATGGATAACCTAAAATTCACTTTTTCCTGGGTACTAAAAATGGTACCGATTATAGGGGGTAGGAGGAGGAGTGGAAAGGGGAGGGCAATCTGCAATGGCAAACAAACTTTTTTCCTTTTTAATTATGATTGCTGCAGACTAAAATTACAGTAAGGTTTTTAAATCTCCTGAACACACATCAAACAAAAGGAAAGAGAAACTACACAAAGGACCCGAGTAGTAACTTTCATAGCACTTCTCTTTCATTAATCATGACGGGCCAGAACCAGTGCCTCTGAGCTGACATAAATCCCTATAAGGCAAGAGGGGCCAGAGAGAGAGAAAGGACTAGAGTATCACACACTCCCCCACAGCTCACTCTCCCACTCACACACCCTCATATGTCCACGCAGAGGAGACTATACAAATGTAATGCTTGTCAGGTCCTAGGCTGCAACCCAGTGAAATGTTTTCTATGGTGTATTTCAAGGAGAGCAGCAAAGCGCCAGGTTAGAGCCAGCAATAATGCATGTGAACAAGCAAATCTTTATCTGGTCTAAACCGGAGATGTGACAGGAAACTTGAGTTGGTTTTCATTGTCAAGGCTACAGCACTGAAATTCACTCAATGTCTGTATACTGTTCGTGCTCTCCAAAGCTGATCAAATAAATATTAGCCAATGAAGACCCCACTAAATTCTGATATCTGAGTAATCACCATATTCGTTCATTCTTTTATTTAATAAACACACATTCCTTGTCTCCTTACATGCCAGACAGTGTCAGCTCTCAATCAGAGCTGAGGAGACAGGATAAAACCAGAAAAGGAAACTTATGCCCAGAGCCTATCAAAGCACTTGGCAACCTTTGATAATCATGGGCCTTTCAGAGACTGTGATGTGTTCAAAGCAGCATTTTTTCAGCTAACCAGAGTGGACCACAATCATTAACCTTTGTCTTTAAAGCTATGCTCAGTTTATTACATGACTACATTGAACAAAAATTCTCTTCATTTAAAAAAAAATTATTTAGAAGAGTATTTAAGATACAAACCAGGGGAGTTCCCTAGTGGTGTAGTGGCTAGGCTTCGCGGCCTGGGTTCAATTCCCAGCCAGGGAACTACCCAAAAAAAAAAAAAAAAAAAAAAAAAAAAAAAAAAAAAAAAAAAAAAAAAAAAAAAAACAGATACAAACCAGAAAAGAAAAAGTAAGAAGTGATTACATGAGTAAGCAATGCCTACCTGAAAGGATGGTTTCACTCAATAGGTACTCACTGAGCAGTCAAGATGTGAAGGGGGACACTATCCTGGACAATGGGAACAGTATCATGAATGGACATGGTTCCCTGACCTCAAAGGTGGAAATATTAAGACAACTGTCAATTACCACGTGCCTACCATGTATCAGTACTGGTTCAGGCATTTCATATACAACAGCTCTCAAACTAATCCTGCAAAGCAGATGATATTATCATCACTTTACAGATGAGCATACTGAGGCTCTAAAAAGGTCATTGATCCAACATCACCCAGCTTGCAAGGAAAACTGGCTGGAATTCTAAGACTGGCTGTTGGCTCACACACCTACCCTCTTTCTATAACTCTACCCTGATGGACAGGCAATATCTTCCTGAATAAGGTCTGAATAAAGGCTAAATACAGGTTTCATTGCTAATCAAAATTACAGGAGCTCAATATATCCCTAATTCCCAGTTCATAAAAACCGCTTTAGGTAGAAACTCACAGATGAAGAAAAAATTTCTAACATAGATGAAATTCATATTCTAAGCTACCTGCTCCAAAGATACTTTTGCAAAACTCCTAGCAAAATTTTTAGAATTTTTTTTAACTCTTTAATTTTATTTTTCAATGCTCCCACTTCAAGAAAGATGTTAGGTTAACAGCTATATCTGTCCAGGTAGCATTCACCAAACTCTTAAACTAAATTTAGCAACCACGAACAGTCCCTTCCAATGTTTCACAGTGACAATGTTCAGTGTCATCCCACACATCCAACTCCCCAGTCACCCTCAATACACTACACATACCAGCTGGGAAAGACAGGTGAACACAATGCTTTAACATCTGTCATTAAGCAAAGCAGCTCACATTTGGCTGGGCTAGTCCTTGGATTCAGTAATATACCAACTTTGACAACTTCCAAATGTTACTTGACTCAAAAGCCTTTTGAAATGCTTTTTAAAGTTCATTAGCAAATACAATATATAGTGATATATTGTTTGTTTTTTTACTTAAACAGTTTAGTCTATGGATAAATTTAATGGATTTTAAAAAACAAACAGCTACTTCCTTAAACATACAATACGGAAATAAATCATCTTTAAAGGATCCACTCGAAAGTCTTAAAATACAGATAATAAGTAGTATTTATATATAATAACATCAACAACGATGACAAAGATGGCTAACATTTATATAATATTATAATCAGGACCCTGCTCTAAATGTTAGCTATAGTAACTCAATCAATCCTCAAAATTACCCTATGGAGATGTTTTTTGATATCTCATCTTTTTCAAATGAGTCAAGTAAAACTTCATGACTATTTCACTAAGAAAGAGGCAAGTAAGTGCTCAATTATCCTTGCATTTATGGAGAGAAATGAATAGCAATTATTAACTATGATACCCTAAAGTGAAGAAACTATTCTCTTAAGAGACAGTACAGAATTAAAAACAGCCTTGTTGAAAAAAATGGGGGGAATCATTCTAGCCAAGAAATGTGGGTGTTGTGTCCTACATAATATTGCCATGCAAAAGAAAAACAGTATTTCATATTAAGTAAAACCTTAAAGAAATATAATTTCACCAATACTATGCTAATATTAAAGATTTGCACTCACAAGATTGCATTGTTTGACTAATCATGAAATGATCCTAAAATTATTTTAGAAAAATAAAAGCAAGCAATGATTAAGTGATTCATTAACCACTGAGGTATAAAACCTCAGTGCTGGAGTTCCCTGATGGTGTAGTGGCTTAAGGCTTCGGCATTGGCGCTGTCAGCGCTGCGGCCTAGGTTCGATTCCCAATCAGGGAGCTACCCACGTACTAAAAAGCAAAAAAAAAAGAAAAGAAAAAGAAAACCTCAGTGTTCATTTAAGTACTGACTGTCTAAAACTCCAAACTCTATAGTCTTTTTATTTATTTTGCTGGACTCTTCCAAGGGTCAGTCTGAGATAATCACAGATGACACTTTCCTCCTTACGTAAACCATCTCAAATCCAGTTCTGCTTCAAGCTCAGATACTAAAAAGCACTCATCCACCGAATTTTTACCACCCACAGAATATAGCATGGATAACACTCAATAATTTTAATCACAATAGCTCAGAAAAATTTTAAATTAGCAAGTAACAAAGAAGTGGATTCAATTTTTAACTTCATTCAATTTGTCAAATGTAAAATACTGTCAATTATTTATTTTTCCAATCTTCACAGTAACCATAACACCATAACCAATGTTAATTGCTTTCCCTAACTGTAGTTTTACTGTTGCTTGCATCCTCATTTAATGAACTTCAATTGGTGCTGACAGTAATTCTAGGTCTTATCTTCTTTATTCTCTTAATGAATTAAATATATTGTATCATGTCTCCCAGTATTCCAAGCAGCAGTTCATAAAACAGTGATTTAAAACAAGAAGATTTAAGATTATGTACATTAATAACACTGTCACCTACAAAGCATATAGCTGGACGTGCAGATGGCGTTTATTTAGTTTTAAAAGGGCATTTTGTACATTTCATGTTTATAGTCTGAAAGTAAATTGGTAATATTTTTTAAAAGCTAGCAATGATTAAGTGATCTGTTTTCAAAGAAACCTCAGCATCACAAAAAGACAAGATGTTACCATGACAAGAAAAAAGAGCTTTTTAAAATTCCAACTCTGACAATAAGACTATCCCAAAGTAGTCTTCCAGTAATCTTCAAAGAAACCTCAATATCATAAAATGACAAGCATGATGTTACCATGACAAAAGAACTTTTTCTAATTCCAACTCCAACAGTAAGACTACCTCAAAGCAATTATAATGCTATTAATCATGATAGAACAAAAAAATTTTTTAAGTGTAACACAAGAATATATAAACATGAGGGGAAATATTATTACTCATGACTGGACAGGAAGTTCATGGGTGATTTATATATTCTGTGGTTGTATAGTTATGGATATGTACAAGTACAGGATCAAGGACAAACTTTAACCCAGCCTGAATGATTTGGCCCTAACAACCTAAACAGCCCCATCAGTCTCGGACCTCCAGCTACAATGGCCTTTTGAGAAGAAGAACCTCATCAACCTTCTTGTTTTGTTCATCACTGTGTTCCCAGGGCCGTGCCTGGGGCATCATACTGCTCAGAAATTTGATGAATGAATGGACTAAATTATACAGCCCACAGAACAATTACAAAAATGAGGTTTTAAGGCCCTTGGAGGAGACTATTTAGCCAGATCATATGTGGACTCCTTTCAAAGTTGTTTGCTTCATACATACTTTGAATAACATTTGCGAACAATTTATTTCATTGGAGGCTCACCATAATTCAAGAGATTATTACAGGGTCTACCTCCTAAACCCAAAGGCCTAAAGTATACACCAGGGTGTTCAACCTTTTGGCTTCCCTGCGCCACACTGGAAGAATTAGGAATTGTCTTGGGCCATACATAAAATATACTAACACTAATGACAGCTGATAAACTAAAAAAATATATCACAAAAAAATCTCATAATGCTTTAAGAAAAGTTTACAAATTTGTGTTGGTGGGACTTCCCTGATGGTGTAGTGGCTTAAGGCTTCGGCACTGGCGCTGTCAGCGCTGCGGCCTGGGTTCGATTCCCAGTCAGGGAGCTACCCACATACCAAAAAGCAAAAAAAAAAAAAAAATTTGTGTTGGGCCACATTCAAAGCCATTTTTGGCCACATGCAGCCTACAGCCATGGGTGGGACAAGCTTAGTAAAAACCTTTCTAGAACATCCCACTAAACCAGAAAAGCCTAAATAAATTCCACTATTAGTTGAAATGCCTTTTACAAGTGTTTAGATATAAATCTAAGTACAATAAAATATAACTTTCTATCTAAAATCTTTAATAACTAAATCTATGTATTAAAGTGCAAAGTTTTCTCAGCAGCCAAAGGTTAGGCCAAACTTCCTTATACTTGAAAATTGACAGACAGATCTCCCCCTAGATCCAGCTACATCCAAGTAAATTTTAGCACTACTGAGTTTTAAAACTTCATCTTAACTATTTTGACTAGAATATCTTTAAACTTTCTTAAAGTGAAATGAGTATTACTTCTAGATGGCTGGTTAATATTAAAACACGAGTTCAGGGGTTCCCTGGTGGTGTAATGGCTAGGTTTCCGCACGTTCAACGCCGGGGCCTGGGTTTGATTCCCAGCCAGGTTAACTACCCCCACCAAAAAACAAAACAAAACAAAAAAACACCAGTTCATTCTATCAGTTGTAGATGGAATTGGAGATCAAATGTAGATGAAACATGGAAGGGCAGGGCAGAATAGAGCGCACTAAACTTCCATTTACTTTTTAATAAGTTCCTGTATCAATCTGCTTTCAAGTCATTTTGACTTCTGCTTATAAATCAGGGAGAAATACCAGTCCTTCTGATGCATCGTTATCTTTCTGGAAAATTAACTTGATGAGGCAAAGATTAAAATAGGATTCTGCTCCTCCAGAGAAACTCATTTTTTGCTAAAAAATCCTTTATTTCAAAATACTCATTCAAAAAGAAAAGTGTTATATGCCCATAATGTACAAGACACACAATAGATAGCTGTGATTTCCAAACTGCTAATTTTCTAAATTCTCACTGCATTTCCTTATAAGGTGTGACATGGAATATTCCCATCCATTTTCAGATATTGCCTTCTAGGGGTGCTTTGGTAAAAGGCTAATTGGAAAATCTGTACCTTCCCTATTAGAAGACAGTACTTTTCGTGATATGATGCCAAGTCCCAATTTTCTCCATGTTTTTTTTCCATGTTCCTTTTAATGTTTTACCATTTTACTCTGTACAGTGTTCCAGGAACAAGCAACCATGAATTAATTAAATTAAAATCACCATAACTTCACCATAAATGAAGTCTTTCAAGGTGCCCATATATGTGGTTGAATTTTTGCCAGATCTCTTCCCTCACACTAGATCCAGGTCCACAGGAGTGACTCAAAGAAAGATCAATGACAAACAGAATGATAAGGGAAGGAATATTTACTAAGCAACCAACCACACATTACACAATTTACCCACATTATCTCACTTGTCACAACCACCTTGGAAAGTATCAGTCTCATTTTACAAAAGTGGAAATTGAAGCTCTCTAAAGAGGTTAAGAAACTGACCTCAGTTCACAAAGCTAGGATTATCACTAGAGTTGAACTGATGACCTTTCCTACAATAAGCTAGATCCCAAAGATGGAAAGATGAATGGTAAGAGACACCACTGCCAGATGTTACCAGTTTAACAAACCTAACCCTGCCATGGCTGACATGCCTTTACTGTGACAGCCATTTGAGTCCTATCTGGAGACCAGAGTGGCATCTTCTCCATTCCCTACCATTGTGTCAACTACTCTGCCTGCCACTAGACTGCACTGCCTGGCCCTTCCCAGGAGTTAAGTCTGAGGCCTGCTGTTCTTCCATGACTCCTCCCCATCACCACCCACTTATATCTACTCATCATGCTATTACCAGCTTGGCTGTTCGTCCCTTGTCTTATCCACTTCTCCTCATCACTTTAGTTTCTTCACAATTTTCAGTTTCCTTCAAAAGATAGCTGAATGATTCACTTGGTAAATCGTACCAGCACAGCATGAGCAGGACAGCAGTAAGCACCAGTGCTCACCCGTGTTCACCTACTGCTAACGCACATAATAATAAAGAAAGGAACCAGCTGGGCCTGGGGTCCCAACTCTGGCTCTCTCTGCAGGAGTGGTCAAGTTATCGGCCCTCAGTTAACAGCAAACATTCCTTGCTCTTGGTGTTGCTGGGAAATTTCCATGTAACACCATATAGTACATTACGTGGCACAAAGGAGAACCAACAGACACTATTTCTCCTACATTGGTTGTAAACTTTTATTCACCAGCAAAAATAAACCTGACTTTCTCCTCCTCTCTTCTTCCAGGCCCCCAACTCGTCCAGGAAAAATGCTATTTTACAGGCAAGCTCAATTTTACCTATTCACCTGGCTTAATTTTCCAAACGATCAAAAATTTCCAAACAACCACCCTTGAGTTATGTAGTAACTTCAACTTTCAAACATCTTTTAAAATTGTTTGATATCAAAATGGATTAAAAATCAAGAGAAGAAACCTCTTGTCATATGAGATCTCCCTTCTACAGAAAGGGATTATATCACAAAGTCTATCTCTCTGCTCTGAGTCAGGAAACACCCCTACCACCCAAAGCAGCAGTGAAGAGACAAGCCTTTGGAGAAAGGCCTCTGAGAATCTGATGAAAGCTCTAAAAGCAAGCTTGTTCAACCTGTGACCCATGGACCACATGCAGCCAGGGATGGCTTTGAATGCAGCCCAACACAAATTCATAAACATTCTTTTTTTTTTTTTTTTTTTTTTTTTTAATGTGGGTAGTTCCCTGGCTGGGAATCGAACCCAGGCCACAGAGTTGACAGCGCCGAAACCTTAGCCACTACACCACCAGGAAACTCCCATCAACATTCTTAAAACATGATGAAAATGACTCACGGACCTTTTTTTTTTTTTTTTTTTTTTAAGCTCATCAGCTATTGTTAGTGTTAGTTTATTTTATGTGTGGCCCAGGACAATTCTTCTTCTTCCAAGGCGGCCCCAGGAAGCCAAAAGTTTGGACACCCCTGCTCTTAAAGCCTTTATCCAGAAAAATGTTAAATCTGCACAGAGACCTAAAATACTGTCTGGAATTTCAAGGGGGTCAAAGGCCCTCTGAAACCCACCCACCAACAGCCAGATAAGAGCCCTCAACAGAGAATCACCTATGATACACCTTATACTGGCAAAATCCTCAATTCAGATTTTGCTTCTTTAAAATGCAATAAATTGGGAGTTTCCTGATGGTGTAGTAGCTTAGGGCTTCGGCGTTCACGCTGTCAGCGCTGCAGCCTGGGTTCGAGTCCCAGTCAGGGAGCTACCCACATACCAAAAAGCAACAACAAAAAAAAAAAAAAATAAAATAAAATAAAATAAAATAAAATAAAATAAAATAAAATAAATTCAAAAACCTGGAAAAAAACCTAAAGAAGATAAAGAAAGAAGTTTTCTCATTCAACTCTTTTTTTCTCGCTCTCTAGTTCAAAACAAAATGCTACAAAACTAACAAACCTCAAAACCTGAAGAGGAGGTTCCCTCTTAGAAGCAAAAGCTCTAAACAAAGATGTGCTCAGGGCTAGTGCATGTGTTGGTGGGATAGGCAGGGGAAAAGGAGGCACAAAGTTAAGTATTAGAACACCTACACCTGTTATTTTTCAATATCATCCTTTTTAACTTTCTTTGTCTGTATATATTCTTAATGGGCATTATATATTTGTATAATAGCACTTGTATACAATGCATAGATATGTTGTTTTTACTTATAGGAGTAAGCAATTACAAAAAAAATTTTGAGATTCTGTCCTAGCAGAGGACTTCCAAAATAAGTTTATTTAACAATAATTTTACCTCGTCACTCTGCACAAATGGAATTTCCCTTGAAAATAATTGCATTAACCACTCTAAGTTCTTATTCCTGAAATGAGAGGTCAGTTTGAAACTGATGTTGACTAAATAGTAATGCTGAGATTGTTCCATAAGAACTAGTTCTCCTTTTACTTTAAAAGACTAATTCTCACGGCTATACACACTCCATATTTTTCTTCCTTAAATGGAAATAATCCATGTAATGCATTAAAGAAATAAAAATCAAATGAAAAACATTGGTAAGCATTTTCCATTATACAGTTCTTTCTATATTTATAATAGTTAATACTCTTCAACTCTTACAATGTATCCAACATCGAGAAAATGTTTTACCTGCTTGAATCAAGCACTTAATTGATTCTATGAGGTGGGTTCAAATACTCTGCCAATTTTGGAGATAAACGATTACTTACAAGTCACATAGCTGTGAGTGGACCCAGAACTCTAACTTACGTGTGTGTGGCCTGCAGGGCCTCCATTCTTACCTGAGAGGCCACCTGCCTCCCTTGGGTAGTATGTTAAATAGGTATATACTGTTAAATTTTAGGTTAAAATATCATAATATACCATATTGTTCACTTGATATGTTCCTTTATGCTTAATTCTACTGCAACATTAAAATAAGAGCCCTGTTTTATAAATTTTTCAAATACAAAGGGGAGTTCCCTGGTAGTGTAGTGGCTTAAGGCTTCGGCGCTGTCAACGCTGTGGCCTGGGTTCGATTCCCAGCCAGGGAACTACCCACATAACAACAACAAAAAAAAAATACAAAGGGTAGAAAAATATGTTTAAATAGTAAGAGAATGTCATCATTAGCAAACAAACCAGAAGTACCTTAGTTAGCTTTTCTGAAATATCTAGAAACTTTACTGTTCTTTTCCATGCACTACAAAATCTAATATTAAAAGCTAATATTATTATGAAATAAAAGTTTTGACAAAAGAAAATCTGATCATAAAACCCTGCTTTGAAAGTTTGTTATAATATTCAGATATTCTATTCTCTCAAAGTATATAAAATAAGAAAGTCTGGTGATCAGCCCATAATTCAGACCCCAAACGCCAGCACAAAAAAAGGGATTTCACTGTACTGAACATCTTCTGCAAAATGAAAGCGAGTCCCCTAAGTACAAGGAATCAGTCTTAGTATGTCATTCCAAAAATCCACTCCATCCTCTCTCTACCTCTCTGTCTTCAACCTGAAACATGAAGAATTACCAGAGCACAAACCACTCTCAGGATTTTAAGTGAACACTCAACAATTTGATCCTTTAAAAATAAAAATTCTCTATTAAACAAGTTTATAATGTTGCGAAAATAATTTAAAATTTGCATGGCTTGAATTTGGGGAAAATTATTTTTAAATATTTAGGAAAGAAAAATAAATGTCTATACTACTATTATTAAAAACCTAAGGGGGAGTTCCCTGGTGGTGTAGTGACTAGGCTTCAGCACTCTAACTGCCGCGGCCTGGGTTCGATCTCCGCTCAGGGAACAATCAATCAATCAATCAATCAATCAATAAAATTAAAACCTAGGGGGTTCCCTGGTGGTCTAGTGGCTAGGTTTCAGTAATCTCACTGTTGCAGCCTGGGCTTGATCCCCACTCAGTTAACCAACCAAAACAAAAACAAAAACTAATAACCTAGATATCAACTAACAATGTTCATTCATTTGATTAATAAATACTTAGTGAAAGCCAACTATGTACAAGGCACTGATCTAAGCCCTCGAGATAAGAGAAACAAGGTTTCTATACTAAAGATTATATTCTAATCTTTGGTACAAGAGAAACAGATAACATACAAGGGAACAAAGATAAAATAATTTTCAGATTATAAATATGATGCAGAAAACAATAAAGTGATAGAAACTTCAAAGATGATTATTTTTTAAAGTCATGGGGGATGGTCCCTAAGATCACATTTGAGTTGAAACTTGAATGAAACTTGAATGAAACTAGAAGAAAGCTCTAGGTAGAAAAAGACGACCTCACCTTTTGAGAAGACTCATTTGGCACCTCAATATTTTTATGCCCTGACCGGGTCATAACCTGGAGAGACACACATTATGATGAATTGTGTTGTCTACAGCTTACAACGTTTACTTGTAAGTGTCCAATGCATATGTATACATACACAGCCAACATGATACTCAGAAAATAACAACAATGGAACCTATGTAACTCTTGATAACCAATGTTACCCCAATAAGTCTAAGAATAAAAATATTTTTTAAAAAACATACAAATAAGAAAACGAAAATAACAACAACAAGAACAACAATTTCCAGTCTTTCAGTCTAAGACTAAGCCAAAAGCTCTTAACTATAGGGAAAGAGGAAAAATGGTATGGCTGAACCTTTGAGAATTTGATGAAAGCAATAAACTCTGTCCTTAAAAAAAGAAAGAAACTACACATATACAGAAGCTTTACATATAATTTTAGGAGGGTCTTAGAACCTTGAAGCTCATCCAATGATGCACACACCCTATCCCCAAACAAAAATCCATGAACCTTAGGTGAAGAACTAATAGGGGGCTCCCTGGTGATGCAGTAGCTAGGCTTCTGCACTCTCACCACCTCAGCCTGAGCTTGATCCCCGCTCAGGGAACCAACCAAAAAACCAAACAAAGAAACAAAGAACTAAGCAATAATTATCACACTTGGATGGTAGGGAATATGAATGTAAGCTGCTACCCTACTTTTAAATGATTAATAAATCAGGAACACTTACTCGCAATATCTTTTGGCCCACATAAGACTCTGTATGATAATTTTCTCTATAGTACAGAAACAAAGATATATAAAAAAAAATATTCCCACCTAAAAGTGAATGAAATACACTACAACTAAGTATAATCTTTCAAGCATGAAAATGGTGTAATTTGACACTTAAGAGTTGTGCAAGATTTTATCATTTCTTCCCCAAAAGAAAATTACCACAGTTTCAAAGGTTACAAAGCTAAATGTTAACAAATTTACACATGTTCTTGTGGTTCAAAAGTAAAGCTTATGATTAATTTTTAAAAGTAACTCCCCTAACACACACACACACACACACACACACTCTCTCTCTCTCTCTCTCTCTCTCTCTCTCTCCCCACCCCCCCACCACCACCACATACACACTCACTCCCCACTCCCTCCCTTTCCCTCTCACCACAATTTAGTTGTCTGAAGAACATACATCATTAATCTAAGGTACAAACTAAATCAATGGTTCTTAACCTTTTTGATTCAGACACCCTTTTGAGAATCTGAAAAGTGCTATGGAACCCTCACGTTTAAAATGTGCAAATAATTTCAGGCTGCTCAATGCATTGCAGATTCAACCAAGGGTTTAAAAATGTCTGCCTGGCTCATCCAACCGGAGGCCTAGCATGGCTTTTAATGTGGCCCAATACAAATTCTTAAACATCATGAGATTTTTTTGCAACCTTATTTTGGCTCATCAGTTATCAATAGTGTAAGTGTATTTTATGTGTTGTCTAAGACAATTCTTCTTGCATTGTGGCCCAGGGAAGCCAAAAGGTTGGACACCATTGGTCTGTAACAACTATACAAGACTATTATAACTGGTTGCTTCTGGGAAGAGGAACTAGGAGAACTGAGTTAGGAGAAATATTTTTCACTATACATCCTTTTGTAGCTTTTAAAATTTAAACCATATGACTGTATTGACAATTCAAAAATGAGTTAAGTTAAAAATAAAAAGCATTACACTAAAAAATGTGGCAGGATACCAATGCAACAGGTAAAAATCTCCAAATAAAGATTTTTAAAACTAACTAGTCTACCAACTTCAATACTTTTGCAAACTGTTTCTTTGAATTTTTTGGTTGGAAAAGGTTCACGACTGCAAAATGGTGCTCTTGTTTTGTAACTCTCAGAGAAATTTCCAATTGTAACGTTTTCCTAGGAAAATATAAAAATAATTTCATATTATTCATTCTCAAACATTTGAAATCCCAGTTAAATAACAATAGCTAGTATTCAATGTGGCACTGCCACATTGATTATTACTGATTATTGCTTACTGATTATTAATATTGATTATTATCATCATCTGCATTTGGTAGACAAGAAAACCAAGGCTTTCAAGAGTTAACTCACTTGCCCCAGCAGTACAGCTAGTTACATGAGCTCTTATGGGCCACAAAGCCCACATACTTTCCCCCATGCACATTGTATCATAACCTACAAGGAGGAAGGTAAACACTAACCTAGAGGACATTATTCCTTAAAAGACAATTCTCATTATAAATACACTTTAAAACACTAGACCATTATAAAAATTGGGAATTAGGGAGTTCCCTGATGGTGTAGCGGCTTAAGGGTTCGGCGCTGGCGCTGTCAGCGCTGTGGCCTGGGTTCGATTCCCAGTCAGGGAGCTACCCACATACCAAAAAGAAAAAAAAAAAAAAAAAAAAAAAAAAAAAAAAAAAAAAAAAAAAAAAAAAACTGGGAATTACACATGCATATTCTGTCTTTACACTACACAAAGCAGATATAGAAGAAAGAGAAGAATTATCTTATTTAGGAAAGCACAAAAACTAAATTGGAAGTTTTAAAGTCCTTACAACCTGTCAACCTAAAAAAATAAAAATGTAATAAGCTGAATCATAAGCCTAGAGTTAAAAAAAAACATATTCTTGGAAAGCCAAGTTCTTGGATATTTTTCAATACTACCAGACTTCACTTAAAAAATGAGAAAAGGATATACTAAAAGATGCTTATCACTAATTATTGGAGAAATGCAAATAAAACCACAAGGAATTACCACTTGACACACATTAGATGGCCACTATCAACAAAACAGAAAGTAATAAGTGCTGGTGAGGATGGTGAGAAAGTGGAAGCTTTGTGCATTGCCGGTGGGAATGTAAAATGATCCAACTGCTGTGGCAAACAGTATGCTGATTCCTCAAAAACCATGAAACATGTGATCCAGCAATTCCACCTCTAGGTCCATATCCAAAAGAGAAATCAGGGACTCAAACAGATACTGTACACCCGTGTTCAGAGCAGCATTAAATAACCTAAAGGTGGAAGTGACCCAAGTGTCCTCTGACGGTTAGATAAGCAATATGTGGTAATATACAATACATACAATGGAATACTATTCAACCTTAAAAAGAAAACTCTGACACATGCTACAACATGGATGCACCTTGAGAACATGTCAAGTGAAATGAATCAGTCACAGAAAGATAAATATTGTATGATTCCCTGACACGAGGTACTAGAGTAGTCAAATTCATAGAGACAGAATACTAGAATGGTAGTTGCCGAGGGATTATAGGTAGGGAGAATGGGGAGTTAGTGGTTAACGGATAGAGTTTCAGTTGGAGAAAGATGAAAATGTTCTGGAGTAGTGATGGATGTACAACAAGGGGAATGTACTTAATGCACACTGACAACTGGTCAAAATGGTTACTGTTATATTATGTATAGTTTACCACAATAAAAGAGATAAAGGACAACACAATACTAAAACATGTGCCAAATTCTTCTCATGCATGCCTCTTTCACTATCCACAAAACCAATACCCTGGCTATGAGTGGTTAGTTAAGTTCTAATGGAAATGTTGACCATAAGCCCCCCCAAAATTAAATACAATAAAAAGTTTTAAATTCTAATTCTAAAAAGGTTTAATCTGCTTCTTCAGAATAGTCTTTTGCCAGATATTGATGCTCATAGCTACTGTGTCTAGTTCAGATTAAATAAGTTACTAAAGAATCCAATATACCTCCAAACTTTGTATTTCAAGCATGGTTAGTTTTATGCCTAAAGAGTTTTTCCTTCATTTTTCTTCCAAAGCCTCATAAAGACCATTTTCAGTTTTACTAGCAAAATCTGTAGCCAAAATTGCCCTCCCCCAACTCATAAGAGTTCATCTTTACTAAGTGGTAGACCTTATCTTTATAGTAATAAATACTCACTTAGTTTCACTGATTTCAAGTATAAACATGGGAAAAATACAAGCATGGCTAAATTTTGAGGATCCTTTCTAGTGAAACTCTAGGGTTTCTTATAATAACTTCCGATTTCACAAACTGTTACAGAAATAAATGTCCATTAATGATCTAGCAAACCAGTTTTCTGATTTCCTCTGAGGCACTAAAGTGCATTGTGTTTGTTCATGTCCCCATTCTCCCCACTCTTAAGTGTTAGGCAGACAAAAATCTATCTTCAAAAGTAGATTCTGATAGTTTCCATGCTATAAACATGGAAATAAGTTCCAACACATTTCAAACAATGCCTGTTCATAAACATAAAGTAAACAGATGAAAATTAAAAGGAACAAAAACTATGCACAAAACCAAAAAGCTGAAATGTCTAATTTAGAAAAAAAACAGCTCTCATATTAAAAAGTTGTCTTTAATTCATTCCAATGGAAATAAAAAAGTAGTATTAAACAAGTTTGATCATCATGTACATTTTCTATTCGTACAATCTAAAACCAATAATGCATGTAATCAATTAACTGTTTTTTCTTGATTTTTAAAAATGAACTCTTTCAAATGTCATTTTCTATATGTAAGTTAGTGGTACCATCCCCTCCATTACGTCTACTTCCTGTGACTAAGACTGTACAATTTGTAATTGTCACTGCATACAACATATAGAAGGGCTGGTTGGAAAGTATCCAGCCATGTAATATGAAAAATAGAGGCATTTATGGCTGGATGTTTTCCAGACAACCCTCGTACATCTAAATGTCAAGAGAAGGAAAAATGAAAAAAAAAAAGACCCAGATACCTTAAAGTTTCACTGGCACTCAGTTTTCCTACTCATCAATGTGAAACATTCTCCTGATGACAAATTCCTTTTCATTTGTCCACAACTATTTATATTTAATTGAGTTCTTCAAAAAGGAGAATGAGCATATCTGGTCACATACCAGTAACTTCAACACGTGTGATATCTCCCATCCCTTCAATGTGCAACACAAAAACTTAACAAATATGAAACTCTACAAAAAGAAATCCATATATAGATATAATAAAATCATGTGAAAAGGAATCTATCACCTGGTCATGAATCTTACCTTTCAGCAGTGGCAGAGGTGTTAACTCAATAGGCTTGCCTTGCGACCTAAACTGTGAGGAACTTTGCGACCTCTTCTGTCTGGCTTTTCTGACGGACTTCCGAGAAAATCCGTCTACTTTATCCACTGATGGAGGAGTAGTTGGTGCTGAGGACATATCCCTACTGAAGAGAAAGAGGGATCATAAACATATTCCCAAAGGGGAAGCATATATATAAGTTATACAAATTCTAAAATTCCCATATACAATATTCATGAAAATGAGAACATGTGATAAAGGAAAGTCAATTAAGAAAAATCATGCTCACTGAGAAAACATGAAAATTTAGTGAAAAATAGAATACAACTACCATTTAAGCAATATTATAATTCTAGGGTATTGTGCTGCTCTCGCTATGGTAACCATTAAAGAGGTTCATTTAGACTTGAACTCTTCTAAGCTATCTCTTCATTTTCAAACTGCAAAGCTCTTCTCATCTTGAGATTCCTGAAGTAATTTTGGAGCTAGTCTGCAGCTGGAAAACTTCCATTAATATATTTTCCCAAGACATTTAATATCATGAATGGGTTCTGGAGTTGAAACCCTTATTGTACTTCAAGAACCTACACCACTGTATCATAGCAAAGTGAAATTTACAATTACTGAAACTATCTAGGCATGACTTTTAATGCAATGTGCTGTGTTAGCTATGATAAACTACACCACACTGCAAATGAGGACAGGCTAGATTACTTTAAACAGAACACATAAAAGGCATAATTAAATCATTTCAAAGAAGTCTTCTTTTTGGATGAAGCCATCTTAAGTTATTAAAGCTTAATAAACAAAACTATGATGAAATCGTGAACCAAAGCTGAAATGAAAACTTAAATTCACAGCCTACTTAGACAACCAAGTTGAGTACCCTTGAAGTTCATCATCAATTATTTTTATTCCATCAAACTGATGAAAGTGAAGTTCTTTTAGAATTTTTTGCCCTATCAAATTATTAAAATGAAGGCTATTCCCAAAAAGTAAAAGGCGTTAAGCTCAATTTCATCTGACAATTTAAACAGATGCCATCATTTCCATAGTACTGAGACTCCATGCAAGATTAATGGCAGACTCGATTAGAAATAATGCATATGGGGAAAATGCTGAAATGCAATTACTCACCTGTCATTCCAATATATCAGACAAGTGATTTTAACTTCTAAATAAAAAAGTAAAGTAGCTTCTTCCTGAACATATAAGAATAAAAAATGACCTGGATTGCCTGGGTTCTGACAAAGTAAAAATAACAAAAACATAAACAAAAGCAAATAAAACCTCATGATGTTGAGGTCTGGAATTCTGAAGTCTTGTTTGGTTCTCCTTTTTTAAAATAGAAGTTTTTAGAAATCTACCTAATTTGCTTTAAGATCTGACAGATTCAAAATGGAATTGCAAACTATGAATGACTACAAAAAAAGGCAACATCACTTCAAAATTTTCATAAAGAATGCATGAGCAAGGAAGAGCTCCACATCACATTTGTATGTTGTAAATTTAGGGACCGCTTTTCCAATCTGCTATGTGAATTATTTAATTTCATTTTACCATAACAACACAAGATTTCAGTAAATCTGGTTCCTCCATCACTCTTTTTGTCTCATCTTTATTTCTCATCTCCCATTTCTAAAGGTGATTTATTGATAGCAATTTTTTAAAAAAATCATTCGCCGCTTATGCCCGCGGCCCAGAATAAACGTCAAGGATCTCAACCCTAAAGCGCTGCAGAACTAAACATGCAGTAGCAGCGGGTCCCTGCAAAGCCCAAGGAAACAGGTTTCGCCCTGGACCCAGGCACCCGAAGCTTTATCTGCCTCTCAGCAGTGGGCACAGGGCATTTTTCCAAGGCTCAGAATAATCCAAAGGGAGTACTGGGGTGGGGAAGAAAGACAAGGAAGGGGTTTGTCGGTAGGGATGCTCACATACTCTCTTTACTGCTACCCACCCCCACCCCAAGCCCTGAAGATAAGCTGCTTCAGAATCCTCACAACATCAATACCCCTTTTCCCCAGCCTCCGTCAGTGGATAAGGGATACAAGAATATGACTCCAATGCTGGAAGGTGGAGAAAAAGGCGAGAGAGGAGCAAAGTAAATGAGAGGCATCACCAGAAGCATTTGCAGGTAGATCAGACAAGTGGGACGGGCGCTCCCTCTCTTGCACCGCACCCCACCACACTCCTCGCCTGCCCCGGCCAGGCCTTGCCGAGGCCGGTGCTCCGTAGGTTCCCCAGGAAGACGGGGAGGAGGAAGGGAAGCGGGCAAGCCGCAGAGCTGGAGAGACGAAGTTACCTTGAAGCTTCTGGGGAAGAATCCGAAGATGATCTGTGGTTTTGAGGGGCGGGAGACGGCGAGAGAGCCGCAGCGGAGGCGGGTGGCGGGACCGGGACTTGCGGGGGGGAGGTCCGGACAGCGGCAGGGAGCCCGGGGCGACGGCTGTCCGGCGCGGGGTCCCTCCGGTTCCGCGGCGACGGCGCCTTCTAGGCCTCACGGCCGGACCTGAATCTCAGTGCTCCGGCGGCGGCCTCACGATCCTCCCCCGCGAGCCCGTCCCATCAAATCGGCACCGACCCCGTTGCGGCTCCGCCGGTGGCTCTTCGCTCACATTCCCGGCGGGCGGCGCCTCTGCTCGTTGCCCCGGACCTGGCGGCGGCGGCGACGACGTGGGGAGGGGGGGAAGGGAGAGTGGAAGACTGGATCCGCAGCGGCAGCAGAAGAAGGAAGGAGATGGAGTAGGAGCCGTTGGAGCTGGAGCCGCCGCAGCCAGAGCGCCCTTCGGTACCCGCGGTGGCTCCCCGTCAATTCCCCTTTCTCTCTCCTATTGTCAATATCACCGGGCGGCTGAGTCCATGGCACACGCGCAACCGAACCTTCTGGCCAGCAGCACCCGCCCCTGGCGCCCGCTCATTGGAAGCTTTAAACGGGAAGCAAAGCCTCATTGGCCGCCGTTTACC